>PVIJ01012698.1:0-14189 GCA_004024925.1 Scalopus aquaticus
CCTGTAACAATAGTGTAGAGACCAAGATTATTCAGGAAGTTTTAACTGAGGAATTGGCCTAGGAGGCCAATTCCCCCAACAACCAACAATTACAGATCCCCCAACAACCACCTGGGGCATCTGCAGCGCCTTAGGAAGAGCAAAGTCTGATATTCATTGGACGCAACTCCCGGTACCCTGCCGCTCTGCCTCCTGCTGCCCAGCTCCCCGCTGCACCAGAGCGCCCGTGTTCTCAGCAGGACAGAGGCACTGGTCTGTGTGCTGCACAGTTCTTGTCCTGTGACATGAAAATTGAGGACACAGACCCACAACGAGTGAGTTTTGGAGAGTTTATTTAGCAAGAGGGAAGCAGAGAGCTCCCTGCAGACACAGGGAGGTGGCATCCAAAGCAGGTACCCCCCGAAACACTCACGTCTGGGGGCTTTTATACTAAATATAGTTCATTGAGGGGCCTTTGTCTGCTGAAGGCATGGCGGGGAGGTAGCCTGCTAAAGATTAACACACAGAAAGCTAGAAAGGTGGGAGGCTTGCTGGAGATTAACACTCTCAGACTAAGAAGCATGGTTATCATGCTCCCTCCTGTAACAGGGTGGTCCCCAGGAATAGGGGAGGTTCCAGGTTCCCTGTGTCACCCAAGGAGGGGTAGAGTGGAGCAGGGAGAAGAAACTAGAGGGGAGACTAGAGAAGGAAGGAAACAGGATACAAAACAAGGAGACCTGGAGGAGGCCCATAGAGCTGAGAGACACGTGACGAAGCTGAGCTTCTTGGCCCTGGACTGGTTGAAACAGATGTAGGTGAGAGACATTTAACAATGGCAGCTTTTATCTTGATTTTAATTTTGCGCTTTTCCTCTCAGACTTGTCTGGCTGTTTCTGCCCTTTTTCTATGGGTCCCTGCCAGAAGGTGCTCTAGACTTGTGGCAGCCTTTCGGGCCTCAGAGGCCCTGTTTTGGGCCAACTCTGTTTGGCTGGACATTTACCCACAAGGGGATAGGTAATTTCAGGTGCTTGATTTGGAAACTTTATTCTTCTCCCTCCTTCCCCTTTTTAGCATGCACCCTAATTGTATCAAAGTTCCTTTCCATTGAAGGCCTTACACAGTAGAGTGTGTTTTGTCTTGATGCTGCAGATGGCAGAACCTATTTAGCGTGGGCAGGTTTGGGGGGTTTTGGGCTGCCTCTCTTCCTGTGCTATAACATTCCCTCCTGCTTCTCTTCTTATCACTTTTATTACTTGATAAACACATTTATCAAACACTGCTAACAGGCAGGTCTCCTACTCACAGATGCAGGGCCTCAAAATTTCCATTCTTCTATAACTTTTGTCACTTTCATTCTCCCTGGGCCTCCATCCTGTCTACCTAGCCAGACTCTGTCTCATGTGGAGCAATAGACACCCAAGGATTTAGGTTAAAACAACCTAAGATACAGATCCTGCAACTTGTAAATGTAATGAAAGGCCAATTCATCAAGGCAAGAAAGGAAAGCCCTTTATCTCACCCCATATGAGCTAAAAATGAGAGACAGAGAAACATGCCACAAACAATGGGAACAAAATACCTTGATAGAAGTCTAATCCTACAGAACTGGGTCAGTTGCCCAATGAGGAAATCAAGTAACAATGATAATTATGTTTTCAAAATAAGAAAAGCAATGGATGAACAAACGCAGGAATAAAGAAGAATAAAGAAAACATGAGAATGCTTCAGATGGAATTAGTGGACTTAAAAATACCATAACTGAACTGAATAATGAGAAAGAAGGACTCAATGGTAAACACAAGGAAGTGATAGAATTAATGAGCTTGAATGCACAGTGGTTAAAAAAAGTACAAAAATAGACTAGCTTAGAGAAAAAGAATGAAGGAGAAATGGAGAAAAAGAGAATGAAAGTGTATGCACTCTCTGGGATGATTTTAAGAGAAACAATATCTAATTCATAGAGAAGGGGGATAGAAGGAGATGAGAGAGAGAACGGCAAAGAAAGTTTATTTAAAGAAATAATAACCAACATGATCCTCTTAATCTAAGAAGAGTATCCTGTTTCAAAAGGCCCAAATAGCCCCAAACAAACAAACAAAAAAAATCTAAACAGACACACCCCAAGACACATTATAATCAAAATGCTAAAGCCCAGTGAAAAAGAAAGAATACTAAGAGCTTTCAGGGAAATAAGAATGACATACAAGGAAATCTTGCTCAATTATCAGCAGAGTTCTCTGTAGAAATTTTGGGTGATTTTTTTGGTTATGCTTTCCTTTTATATTCTCTATTTTAAATTGATATTTTAGAACAGTAAACCATCTTTCATAGCAGTATACAGTAAACTATCTTTCATAGCACTATCTCCTGTTCTGATAATAGAGTACCCCATTTCTGAATGTAGAGATTTAAGTCAAAGTAACCAGTAAGACATACAAACAGCTACTTTAAACCTGCTCTAATTTAATAAGGTCCATTTTAACTCATAGCAAATACATAGAATGTTGGCACAAAACAAAAGCTGCTGTAGAAAGGTCACAGATGTTCTGTGGGTTATTAAAACTTCTATTTTTCTAAAAGTATATCCTACATAGTCTTAAATTTTACAGATGTAAGTGTTGATAAAATGTCTCAATAATAAATAATAATTCAAATAAATGTTTACTTATAAATTATGTGCAGGATACATTTTTTACTTTCTAACAAGAAAATAGGGAACCGATGCTGTCCATTTTCTCTGTGGAAATGGCCATCTTTCCCTGAATTAGGTATACAAATTAATTTGAATTTCCTAAGTTGGAAAAGGAGAATTTGTAGCTAAACAAAATGTGTTCTGCATGATTTCTAGTTGGTTTTTAAATGCTGCTAACTCAGAATCTTACAAATTATCTTGTGTAGATTTATAATCAACAAGTTTAACTATCAAAAATGATGAGCTAAAGCATTTCATAAAGAAACTGTAAAATGGCTACATAACTATGCCTAATGTGAAATGTTGGTGTTTCTTTTATATCCCTTTCAGATATTTTGATTTCTTTAACAGTAAAAAGCCACACAACTGTCAAAGATGTCATTAATCAAAATATCATTGTGGAAAGTGCATCTTTGATAGCTAACAAAGTGAATAAGACCTACTTACTGTAACTTATCAAATGAATAAAATTTATAAAGGGCTTTAGGCTGTAACAATAATAGTAGTCTATGACATGAAGGACTGAAAATAACTGCTAGGATACTGACTACATTTCAGCAAATGGACTTAATGCTTCAAATGTCACGAGTAAGGAAAGCCACCATAGAAAATCCTGCTCTTGGGCCTCCCTGGGGGCACAACAGGTTAAGCTCAGGCTGTGGAACTGTGGGTGGCTGCAGTGTGATGCCCAGCAGGGGAGATTCCCATATGGTGCAGCAGACCTCTCCTGCCTCCCTGCTGCTCCCCTCAGCAGTGTATTTTGGTCCATCTGCGTGTTCTGCTTTCCACTCTGTCTCTGGTGAATTCTCTCATTACCCCACACCTCCAGCCTGCACCCCAGCTTGTATACAGAAATAAATAAATCTTTAAAAAAAAGAAAATCCAGCTCTTGTATTGAATTAGTTCCATAATTAGTCAAATGATGATTTTTCATGTGAAGCTTTTGTTGTTTCTCCATCACTGTCATCTTCTATTTTTTTTAAGATTTATTTATTTATGCATACAAGAGCTGGGGTGTAAGCCAGAGGTGAGGGGGCAGTAAGGGGATTCACCAGAGACAGAATGGGAAGCAGAACAGGCATATCTACTGGAGTACGCTGCTCAGGGGAGCAGTGGGCGAGACAGAAGAGGTCTGCGGTACCATGTGGCAATCTCCTTGGCCAGGGATTGTACTCATGCTGCAGTGGCTGCTAACAGCTTCATAGGCTGAGACTTAATCCCTTGCACCACCAGGGAAGCTCCCATCATTGTCATCTTCTGCCTTCTCTTCACAAGCCCCATCTGTTTTCTGTTCCACTTGCTCTTTGTAATCCTTTCAAAATCCTCCCCATTTCTGTTTCCACAGCTGTGTAGGGATGTCCACCCTCTCTCTTGTCCTGTGTCATTCCCCACCTGAGCCTGTCCCATGTTTGCAGGTCTTACTTTTCCCTTTTCATCTTCCTTTTTGTCACTCCAGCATTTCCTCACTGTCAGACTCTGCTGCTTTTTAGTTTCAGATTTTCCTTTCTTTGAGTCTCATTTTGGTGCTTTATGTGTGTTGTACAGAGTGGCCGACGAAACCCAGGTCAGCAGCCACATGTGGCAAGAACCAAAATTGGTGTCTTCTTCCAGTTATGAGCCAAATGAGGAACAATACAATGAGTAATAGCAAGAAGAATGCTGCACAAAACAATCTACACCCACACTGAGGCACTGATACCTGCTCTCCTTTCCACAGGTCCAGTAGGGAAGAAGGTGACTGTTTTCACTGCAATTACAATAATTAATTCTATGACAAATGTTTTAAAGTGAACTGGATAATAGGTCCACACAAGTACCTCAGCTGGAAAAACCAGCCAAAAAAACATGATCGATCATTGTATAACTCAAGCTGGAATTATTTCTTCGTTTCCTTCTTTTGGGGATTTCCAGAGTTTCCTGCTTTTTGGATTCTTTCTTTTCATAATCTTTATTTTCTTTTTTTTCATACTTTAGAGTTTCTTTCTTGTTCTTTTGATCTTCTTCTTTCTCCCACTTTCAGCTTTTCATTTCCTTTTTCAATGTCTTTATCATACTTCACTTTTATTACTTTTAGTGCCTAGTAATGCATTCTGGCATGTTCAGGGCAGGATGGCTATAGACTTTAGTGCCCAATGAAAAAAATGGCTTCTTTAAAAGCCTGTTGCAACAGTCAACCAGATCCCCTTATTGTAAATAAATCTTCCTCTCCTTTTTTGACCTTTGCCCACTTGGAATCCAAAAGGCAAATCATTCTTTGAAGCAATAAGATAATCAACCCATCGGGTTAGTGGACTTTGTAGATTATTGAAGAGTGTCTTTCAATTGTACCATCACCCACCGGGAACAGTCTGTTCCTCAGCGCCAGCATCGATCTTCACACACCACTTCACTTCATGGCCCTACCACCTGCGCCATGACTTCCAATGCACTGAGGTCCTCAGCCCCTGTTCTTCAACGGCTCCAGCACCAGTGAAAGGTCTTCTCCTTTGTGGTCCCAGAACCAGCCCAGGTGACAGTTATGGCACATGGTGACACCAACTATTCCCTTTATTCGTCTGAGTAGGTGCTTCCTACACTTACTAATCTCTGCATTGTTTTAAATTTTTTTTCTAGTTTTATTGAGGTGTAATTGACACACAGTACTGTATTAAAGTATATAGTAAAATGACTTTATTTACATACATTATGGGATATTACCATAATAATTTTTAAAAAACCATCACAAATAAAAAAAAACGGACAAGAAAAAAATTTTTTCTTGTGATGAAATTCTTGAACTTTACTCTCTCAACGACTATCAAATATATCATAAAATAGTTTTAACTATTGTAGTTATCATGTTGTACATTATATTTCCAGTACCTATTTAGCTTATGAATCTATATCTTTTGCGTACCTTTATCCAATTACTCCCCCTTGCTTCCCATCTCTGCTAGCAACAAATACAATCTCTTTTTCAATGAGTTTGACTTTTTGTTTATTGGCTTGGTTTGTTTTAGTTTTTTTATATTTTAGATATAAATGCAACCATACTTTTCCTTTCTCTATCTGACATTTCATTTAGCATAATGCCCTCAAGTTTCATCCTCACTGATGAAAATGGCAGGATTTCCTTCTTTTTCATGGCTAAATAATATTCCCCTCTCTTGTTTTTTTTTTGTGTGTGTGTGTGTCTGTGTCACAACTTCTTTATCCATTCATCCTTTTTAATGAACACAAATTATTTCCATTTATTGGCTATTGCAAATAACGCTGTTATCAACATGGTGGTACAGTTATCTTCTAAACAGGGTGTTTTAGTTTCCTTTGGATATATTCTCAGAAATGGAATTGTTGGATAGTATGATAGCTCTGTTTTTAATTTTTGAGCAATTTCCATACTGTTTTCTATAATGACTGTACCAGTTTACATTCCCCAACAGCGCACACAGGTTGCCTTTTCACATCTTCGCCAGCATTTGTTATCTCTTTTTTTTTTTCTGATGATAGTCTTTCTAAAAGGCTTGAGGTAATATGTCACCAAGGATTTGATTTGCATTTCCCTTATCATTAATGATGTTGAGCGCCTCTTAAGGTACCTGTTGCCCATTCATATATCTTCTGTGGAAAAAGTCTGTTCAGGTCCATTGTCCATTTTTCATTGAATAATTTGTAGTTTTTTGCTACTGACTTACATGAATTCTTTATATATTTTGGATATTAATCTCTTACAAGATATATGTTTTGCCAATATTTTCTCAGATTTCAATTTTGTTAATGGTTTCCACCGTTTTGCAAAAGCTTTACAGTTTGAGGTAGTCCCAATTGGTCATTTTTTATTTTATTGCTATTTCATCATAACAGTCTTTTTTATTCTCTTGGCCCTTCCAAAAGCAGTGCAAGAATAATTGGCATTGAATTGCTTATATTTGAAATACCTAAAGTAATAATTTATTTCTTGACTGATTCCTGACATCATTTGGTACATCTGCTCAAATTCCATTGACCAGACTTTAGTAACATCCCAGTAAACTGCAAGAGGAGGTGCCTTATGAAATGTGGTATAACTACACTCATGTCCAGAGAGGATAACATAGGTTAATTGGTATTTTTTTTCCACATTGCCTAAAGAAGCATGAAGTAAATTAACTGTTATGCAAACTAGATAGCTATGAGATTTAAAATTTTATTTATTTATTTTTGTGTAGAAGAACTGGGGTGTAGAACAGAGGTATGGGGAGTGAAAAGATTCACCCGAGACAGAGTGGGGAGCAGAACAGGCAGATCCACTGAAATACACTGCTAAGGGGAGCAGTGGGCAAAATAGGAGAGGTCTGCTGTACCATGTGGGTTAGCTTCCTTGCTGGGGATAGAACTCCAGCAGAAGGGGTAGGGAGCAGAATGGAGAATTTAACTCCTTGGCCACCAGGGAGACTCAGTTATGAGATTTAAAGAAAGAGGAAAAACTGTCTAAAAAAAAAACCAAAAAACTATGTAACCAAAGGCCCAGAGTGAGCTGATTGTTATTTAATATTTTTCCAATGGCCAAAAGTCAGTTGAAGTTCAACAATTAGTTCTGATTTAAAAAACAAACACATAAATATGGAAAAACTATAGAAAACAAAGTTCCATTAGTATTACGGTAAAAACACTAGAAACTTTAAAAGAAAAAGCTTCTGGTCTCATCATTTTGAGATATTGAATGCTAAGTACAGTCTAGTAAAGTTAGAAGTACCACTAAGAGACAGATATTTTATGTATCTACAAGACTATTAAAACAATTAGAGATCTCAATTCAGATGAATCAAGATAGAGACAGAGGAATAGCAAGTCAAAGTGAGAACAGCCTTTATCAAAAACACCAGGGACTATAAATATTAGTGAGGGTACAGAGAAAAAGGAATCCCTGTGTTCATTCCCTATAGAAAACAGTATGGAGCTTTCTCAAAATACTGTGGGTCTGCTAGAATCCAAAAGCTGCTTAAGTCACCATTCTGGCTATGCAGTTCAGCCTTCTCAGCACAAAGCTGATTAGGCCAAGTCAACTAATCAGCCATTGACACTACAGAGACGCCTCTTAAGTTAAACAAGAGCAGGATGCTTAAATCTCCTAGGACATGAGTATGCATTACAAGGCATGACCAGGAAAGCCTGGGGAGCCATTGACTGATGTATATCTCTATGTCCCAGAGAGTTTCAGCAAAGTGCCTTGTTAAACAAGACAGGTGTCTAGAGTGAAGGCCAGGTTATCAAACTTCAAACAGTGGGCCATGAAACTGGGCTATAAATTTAACTCGGATTTGGGCCTCCCTGGTGGTGCAGCGGTTGAGCACTGCGCTGTGGAGCTGTCGGCAGCGCGCGATGCGTGTTCAACGCCTGGCCCGGGAGAGTCCCACATGGTGCGGCAGACCTCTCCTGCCTCGCCCGCTGCTCCCCTCAGCAGCGTATTTCTGGTCTGCCTGTTCACTCTGTCTCTGGTGGGCCCTCTCACCGCCCCATGCCTCTGGCCTGTACCCCAGCTTGTATGTATAAATAAATAGATCTTAAAAAAAAAGATAAAAAAAAATTTTAACTCGGATTTGCAGACTCCTCTCCCCAAGAGTTTAGATAAACATACGTCCTTCCTCCTAATTGTTTTCTCCTTATCCTCTGACCCTGAGAAACTGATTCTGTAAAAAAAACTCACTGAATAAAAAGGCCAGGTTCTGCCTGCTCAGCAGCATTCCGCCTTAACAGCTTGCTCCACGCCTCCCGAGTCACTGTGTGGTATTGCTCCTGATGCAACAATCTACCATATGATCCAATAATTCCACAACTGGATATCTATCTGAAGAATGCAAAACACAAATTTGAACAAATACATGCACTTCTGTGTTCAGTGCAGTAATATTTACGCTAGCCAAGTTATGAAAACAACCAAAGTGCACAAGAACAGATGAATGGATTAAGAAGGCATGATATATATATAATATATATATATCATGCCTTCTTAATATATATATATATATCATACATATATCTCTGATATATATATCATATGTATATGTGTGTATACACACACACAAATACTACTCAGCTGTATAAAACAACAACAAAAAAAGCGATCAACTGAACTGGAGGGAGTTAAGTTAAACAAAGCAAGTCAGAAGGGGAAAGCCATACATTGGATGGTTCTACTCTTACGTGGAATATAGACAAGCAAAGCAAAAGGACAGATAAAACTAAACCAAAACAAACCCTAGAAATCTCACTGTAGAATTGAGGCTATCAGAGAGGGAGGGTCTTGAAGCCTATGGGGGAGAGTGCCTGATGGGCTATGCTGGAGGATTATGGTGCTTTGGTGTGTGTGTGGGACTGAGTGGTGTGGTAACATTCATCTGAAGAGGTGTGAACCTATAGCTCTTACTCACACACAGTATTGTAATAGGACTTACTGGGTGGTCTTGTTATTGATGAAGATGATCTCACTGCTGCTGTTGCTACTGTGACTGGAAATGCTCCGCCTCGAACAAAATGAAAACATGTCACTCATGGAGGAAGTAGACTGAGCTCTGCCTGGAGAATGACTTACACATGTGTCCAGTAATTTGTCTTCATTCCCTCTGATAATATATTTTCAAGGACTTTTTAACTTATTTGTGTTAACATTAAGAAAGCTGTACGTGGGCCTCCCTGGTGGCGCAGCAGTTGAGCGCTGTGCTGAGGAGCTGTTGGCAGCGTGCGATGCGAGTTCGAAGGCCAGCCAGGGAGATTCCCACATGGTGCGGCAGACCTCTCCTGCCTCACCCGCTGCTCCCCTCAGCAGTGTGCTTTGTTCGATCTGCCTGTTCTGTTCCCCACTCTGTCTCTGGTGGACCCTCTCATTGCCCCACGCCTCTGGCCTGTACCCCAGCTTGTATGTATAAATAAATAAATCTTTAAAAAAAAAAGAAAGAAAGAAAGCTGTACGGTATAATAATAACATAAAGAGAAGATAAGATTTCTTTCTGCTTCTGAGTGTGATACAGTGATACTTCAGACTAAAGCAAAACTAGTTGTTATCTAATTTCATGTTGGCTTAGTTTAACAGATCATTGTAAACTGTATGTCACCTAAAGTTAACTTGTGATCTAAAGTATTTAGCTAGCAAATGGATTCCTCAGTAGACCACAGTTTTTAGTCACTAAAGTGTTCTGAGATATACTTTAATATTGAAGGGAAAAATACTTGTTAAAACATCTCTCATCTTCTAGAGCTACTTTAAACTTTCCATCCCCTATAGTAACCGACTGCATGTACCAGACCCCTAGAAATTAGTTTGTTGAATTGAACCCAGTTGATGGGAAAAACTACTCAAAGGCATATTTTCCAAAGAAAAGGATAATTTAGTGACGCAAAATTATAAGCCTACTTATGCATGATATAAAGTTTTTAAAAAATTAACTCAGAGTCTTGTGAATGGAAATGTAGTGCCCGAGTCACATTTTGTTGTAAAGGGTTGTGACAAATATAACAAAATAAAAAGAAAGAAAAACGATCTCAAAAATGGGTCTATTTTCATATAAATAATAAAGACATGCAGAGAACTTCTATTTCTTCTTATGATGGATAAATAGGGCCAGCTTTTACCTTTCTAACTAAAACAAACAAAAGCACTGAGGGTATATTACAGATGAGTCAAGAGTTTTTGAAACAATGGACATGAGACAATGAGAATAATGATTCCTGAGAGACAGAAAATAAATGGCTCTTACAATTGCTCCAGTTTACTGCCTTTAGTGGGTTTCTTGTCTGTGATGCAGGGAAGAAACTCAGGCAGATGATTTCATGTTTAAATTGAACATTGAGTATGACTGAATTTCCTACAAATTAAGGTATAAAAAGGGACATATTAAATTGCAGTTTTTAAAACCTATTTGACAGCTTAGATAAATTTGTCTTGAAATACAAGCACCTGTCATGATATCAATCATCAAATGTTATATTTACATATTTTTGTAAGTATTGATCAATAGTGGGTCTAGAATTTTCAAATTACTACCATTTCTATTAGCTTAATTATTTTATTTATTATTTTTTAAAGATTTATTTTTATTTATTTATGCATACAATAACTGGTGAGAGACAGATAGCACTGAGGCTTTAACCTCCGCACCAGCCACTGAGTCCTGAGTTTGATCCCTAGATCCATATGTTCTTGCTCACCACCCTGTCTCTGGTGAATCTCCTCACCCCCACCCCCGCACCTCTGGCCTACACCGCAGTTATGACCCTAGAATCTAGACGAGTTTTTAGCACATAGTAAGTGCTCTATATGTTTATTGAATGAAAGAGAGATGAATCTAAAAGTGTTAAAAATCTGTGATTGCAAGTTGTATCCTTAGAACACTAAAACATGCAAGTCTTGTATCTGCACATGAAGTCATATTATATTAATACCATAATCTTCCCATCCTTTGAAAATTCCTTCCCTAACTCCAAGTATTTCCAAAAGGCAGTTATTATCCACACTCATATTGCGTGAGGCTTCCCAGTCCTACATTCAGATCAGACAATCATGTCACTTCAAAAATTCAGCCTAGGGCCTCCCTGGTGTCGCAGCAGTTAAGCACTGCACTGTGGAGCTGTCAGCAGCAGTGGCACTGAGTTCGACGCCGGACAGGGGAGATTCCCATATGGCGCGGCAGACCTCTCCTGCCTTGCCTGCTGCTCCCCTCAGCAGTGTATTTCTGTCGATCTGCCTGTTCTGCTCCCCACTCTGTCTCTGGTGAACCCTCTCGCCACCCCACGCCTCTGGCCTGTACCCCAGCTTGTATGCATAAATAAATAAGTCTTCAAAAAAAATAAAAAAACCACACAAATATTCAGCCTAAGCATCAGTGTTGCACTCTGCATATTTTCCATGGCCGCTGCAGTTAGAGAACACAGTATAGTCAGCTCTCTGGATTTGAAGTGGGGATCATGTCTCTCTGTACTCAGCACCTTCAGTCAGATCGAATTCTCAGCAAAGACTTTGGGAAATCTTTGAGTTTATCACCCCTGTAGTGAACATTGTTATATACAGATCTTTGTATTCTTAATCAGTTAGCTCCTCTGTATAAATCTGGGTAAAATTGCAGTAAATTTTTTTCCTAATATAGATTGCCAAACAATCTGGAAAGGTTGTGCTAATTCACACTCCCACCGAGAGACTTACATTGACTTCCTAACAGCTTTATCAGAAATCATTTAGATCATTCATTTTAAACAATTCAATGGGATATATTGGAAACAGCATTTCATTATTTTATTTCTTTGATCATGGTTTATGAAAACTTCTTAAAGGTTCATGATCCCAGGTTTCATAGAAATAGATTTTGGAAACATTTGAATTGTAACAATTCTGATTTTATGTAGTACAAACTTAAGGAAATACTGTTTTGAAGTATTATTTAAACATGATGAATTTGTGTATCTGATCTCCAGAACTAACTCAAAGGGCAAGGCTAAGTAAACACATACCAGAGTTGGTCTTTGGTTATTTACAACACTGGGAAGTGTACTAAAGGCCACCGCAGGATAAATAGTAGATGCCTGATTGTCTCCTTTCTGCTGAAAAATGTGCATATAGACATTTACTGCTACTACCAGATGAGATAATCTGAATAAAGGATTTTCATATAGCAGAATAATTATATTATGTATTAACATAACTGAGACTGTTGATACTGTTAATTTGACACTAAAAGCTGTAGCACAGGAAATGAATTCCCTCGTAAACATTCAAAAAAGATAAACTCATGCCATTTGCAGCAACATGGATGAAGTTGGAAGGGATTATGCTCAGTGAAATATGTCAGAAGGAGAAAGAAAAATATCAGATGGTTTCACTTATAGGAGGAATATAGGGAAACCAAACAAAGGATAAAAAAAAAAAAGGCAAAATTTGCAGGCAAACTATAGATCTAAGGGATATAGCAGGGGAGTGTTAGGGAGAGGAGTAAAAACAGGGGAGGGGTCAAAATGATCTCAGGAAGGGATTATGGTGATCAGGAAGGGATTAGGGTTCAGGGGTGATGTGGTAGTGTAAGATTTATGGGAACTACACCTGAGGGGAGTACAAAAATGAACAACAATGTAACAAAATTAACAAGTTCAATAGAAATAAATAAAAGTCTCAATAATAAGAAAATAAAACTCCTTTTTCAAGTGTTTCTTTCTATCATTCTGCTCATTGGGATTGGAAATCACTTGGAGAGGGGGGAGATTTTCTTGGTCTTAATTATTCCTGACATGCAGTTATAGCTACTTAATGTAATTTTACTTTTCCACCATAGGGAAATGTCTTTATACAGAGATTTTTCACATTCTTTTTAAAGATTTATTTACTTATGCATACAAGTTGGGGTGCAGGCCAGAGGTGTGGGGTGGCGAAAGGGTTCACTAGAGACAGAGTGGGGAGCAGAAGAGGCAGATCGAACAAAGCACACTGCTGAGGGGAGCATCAGGCAACGCAGGAGAGGTCTGCTGAGCCTTGTGGGAATCTCCCTGGCGTGGCATTGAACTTGCACCAAGGCTGCCGACAGCTCCACAGTGCTGTGTTTAACCCGTTGCGCCACCAGGGAGGCCCAATTTTTCACATTTTTTAATGGATACAATGCTAGTGATATAAATGCTGTCATTCAGGATGTTACAGTAGAGAAAATTTTATGTCAATAGATTCAACATTTTTTTGAGCTATAAAGTATGTACCTAATTAAGTATTTAGTATAGTTCATCCTTTTTTTAGATAAGAAAGCAAGATTGCATAATTCTCTGTCACTTAAATTTTGAAATAAGCTAACTTTTTTTTTTTGGATCTTCTTTTTTTTTAATATATATTTTTATTGTTATTTATGTCTTTTACATTTTGTATTCCCCTTAGGTAGCCCACCACCAATTCACCCGTGATCCATCTCCATGGTCCCTTGTGTTCTTTTCTATTCCATTTTGTGCCCTTTTCCTTCCCTCCCTCTGCCTTCCTCCTCCCCCCCAACCCCCCCACTGATTGTCTCTCTCCCACCTGGCCTACCTATAGTCCTGTTATAAGTGAAACCATTTGATATTTTTCTCTTTCTTTCTGGATTATTTCACTGAGTATGATCCCCTCTAATTCCATCCATGTCGCGGCAAATTGCATGTGTTTATCTTCTTTCCATGCTGAATGGTATTCCATTGTGTATATGTACCACATCTTCTTGATCCAATCATCTATTTTTGGACATCTGGGTTGCTTTCATACCTTTGCTATTGTGAACAGTGCCGAAATGAACATACGGGTGCATGTATCCTTTCGGATTAGTGTTTTCGTATCCTTTGGGTAAATTCCCAAAAGTGGAATTGCTGGGTCGTATGGAAGTTCCATGTTTAGCAGTCTGAGGAATCGCCATACAGCTTTCCATAGTGGTTGGACCAGTTCACATTCCCACCAGCAGTGTAGAAGAGTTCCTTTTTCTCCACATCCTTTCCAGCATTTGTTGTTGCCTGTATTTTTAATGTATGCCATCCTCTCAGGTGTGAGGTGGTATCTCATAGTGGTTTT
>PVIJ01012698.1:14289-48550 GCA_004024925.1 Scalopus aquaticus
AAGTCAACTCAAAATGGATAAAAGACCTGGATGTAAGACCTGAAACCATAAAATGTATAGAAGAAAATATAGGCAAAACTCTACATGACATACATCTCAGCAAAATCTTGAAAGACACATCCCTCAAAGTGAAGGAAGTGAAAGACAATATAAACAGATGGGATTACATCAAAATAAAAAGCTTCTGTACAGCAAAAGAAACATTAACCAAAACTAACAGACACCCTAACAACTGGGAAAAGATCTTTTCACACAATACATCTGATAAAGGACTGATAACAAAAATTTACAAGGAACTCACACAACTCAACAAAAAAAAAGCCAATAACCCAATCAAAAAATGGGCAGAAGAGCTCAAAAGGCACTTCTCCAAAGAAGAAAAGCAAATGGCCAACAGATACATGAAAAAATGCTCGACATCACTTATAATCAAGGAAATAAGCTAACTTAATGATTGCAAAATAAATATCACATAATCTTGCACAGAACTTAGCACAGAAAGCACTTTACAATTATTTATAAAATGAGGTATTACTGCTAGATTAGAATAATTTCTCTCTAATAATAATTTCTCTGCTAATCTTTAGTGTATGTAATATGTAAAATGCTTAATATGATCTCAGACACATAATCGGTGTGTATGTATGTATACAATATAAAATCCCATTCCAACACTCAGTGGACCCCAAGCTTCACAGTGATCATCCGTTCTGCATTCCAACAGTATTGAATTGAGGCAAATGATTTCTAAAGAAGATTGAAATTCAAAAGTCAGAGTTAGTTACCTTTTTATAATCTATATTATTTATCATAATTATAATTTGCACTGAAATTAGTAACATGTGAACTAAGGTGGTAACTCAGTGTTCCTAAGAGATTTGACAATTCCTTTAATTCATTGCTGTTTGCAAGTATTTTCTTGTGGATATTTTTGGTGAAACTGGAGTATAGGGTAACTTTGATAACCAAGAAAACTCCAATTATATATCAAAGCCTTACCAAGCAGATCTATGTGGCTAAATGAACAAGATTCAGGTCATCAGGTAATATGGTAACAGAGGTAGACATAGAACTATTGTTATAATCACGTCTTTAACTATGGTATATTTTAATAGGACAAAACTAAAGTACACACTGAGGAAAGAGTGTAAATTCCTGAGTGTAAACCAAATGAAACTTAGAAAAACTAAATTTAATTAATTTATGATAATATTATTGAATTAATCTCTTTTGAATAGTTTAGACAGTTCTATGGTATGTCCTGAAGCAGCATGACAACTCATAAGATGGAGGGCAAATACGGCAATTTTATAGTTACAAAATCTGTAGGTGAGGAAGATAAAATAGATCATCTTCAGTTAGTGGTTCTCAAAGGTGCTTTATGCTAAGATATCCTAGATTGTCAAATCTAGACTTCTAGACATCTCTGGAGATCTGGAGGTCTGGATAGAGCTAGCGTTCTCTGTTTTTAACAAATACCTTATGAATGTATTTAATTCCACTTAGCCACACACATGAATGGTTAAGTTGATAAATAATATTTTGTGTATGTTTATCACACACACAAAAGTTTGCATTACCCTTTTATTTCTGGTTTTGTTTCTGCATCATTCATACTCTTTCTGCCAATTTTTGTCCAGGTCCTTTAGATGTGTGTGATCAACGACTACTATGTCGTGACTGTGAGCTGACCAATAGCAACTGTAGGAAGCCATTTAGATATAAATGGCTACTTTGGAGACATAAAATGTGGAAAAATATGTACTTCAGAAACAACGAAACATGACTCAGGGACTTGGGGTAAATAGACTCCACTGTTTAAGCTCAGATAGGGCTAGTAATCAGAACAGAGCTCCTCTGATCCTGAGATAAATTCATCCAGGAACATGGATAGCAAAGTATCAGACACAAAATTAGCTGATTTAAATTAGTAGTCAGGGCTTCCCTGGTGGCACAAGGAGTTAAGTCTCAGCACTATGAAGCTATCAGCAGTCACTGTAGCATGAGTTCAATCCCTGGCCAGGGAGCTTCCCCCATGGCTCAGCAGAACTCTCCTGTATTGCCCGCTGCTCCCCTCAGCAGTGTATTTCGGTCCATCTGCCTGTTCTGCTCCCCACTCTGTCTCTGGTGAATCCTCTCACCCCTCGCACCTCTCGCCTACACCCCAGTTCTTGTATGCATAAATAAATAAATCTTAAAAAAAATTAGTAGTCAGCTAATTTAGAGTTCTACACCAGAGTTACAAAACAAGTACGTGTAAGCACTTTGGCATGTTGAAACAAAACATATACATTACGAATCTATCTGACAAGGAAAACACCTTAAGCAAACAGAAGGGCTTGTTATCTTTAACTTGCTTTTATTTACATATTTTTACATTTATTATCTGATTTGATCTGACTCTTATAGCATCCCTATGAGGTCAGATGGAATCCTATTCAGAAAGGAAGAAACTGAGACTCCACATCTAGGTGTTTCCTGAGTTGTATGACTGTGAAATATGAGTCACACCCTACTCTGGTCTAACCCCCTAATCCAGGGCCTGTTTGCTGTACCACAGGAAAGGTGGTATCATGTGTTTTCACTGAACATAAGAACCAGTGTTTGATTTGGGCCTGTGAATCCATGCGCACTTGAGTAAGTAGACATAGTCTAAGATTCTTATTTAGATGCTGGATTTAAAATGTAACCAGGGTCAAATACTATATCCAGATGGAGGTGTTTAAACAGTCACAAAGTTTGTAGCATGCCAAGGGAGGTAGGTGACAGGTAATACCAAGAGCCTGACCTTGTTTAGTCATTTTGTCTAGCACTGAAGAACTGAATGGAATTAGGTTTCACAGCAATAAACCCTTGAGGCTCAATTTCCTCATTTTTAAATAGGGATAATACTCACATTCCAGCACTGTTGAGAAAGTAGAGACAATGCATGTAAAATATCTAGCACAGTATCTGGCAAAATGGTAGGTATTAGTCATATCTAGTATTTACTAGGCTTTACTTTTATTCATAATAACCCAATCAACCAGTTCTATACTAAAATAATCTGGTTTCCACAAATTGAATTCAGATGAAAAAATAATTGCACATTTGAGGCAGCACAGCATGGTGGTTCAGTGAGGATTCTTAATCATGAATAGCCTTAACTTGATTGATTCTCAGCTGTGTGATTTTTAGGAAAGTTACATTGCATCATTTTTCCTCTATTTCCCTAATTATAATATGGGAGTAATAGAACTTACATTGTAAGACCGTGGTGAAAATTAAATCAGTTCATATTTATAAAGAGCTTAGAATATTGCCTGGTACATAGTAGAGTTATAAAAGTCTTTGCTTAAATAACTTTTACAAAGAGTTTAACACATCATTTTCAAGTGAGCGACTGATAGTAATATGATAGATAATATTCCTAACAAGAGGAACAATTTTTCCTTTTAGTCATCCATATGCTTCTTAATACACAGCTGAAGTTCAAAATGCAAATACCCAGTTTACACATCTAAGTAAGTACTCAGTTCACAGATGGAAGGATCCTGATTGAAAGGGAAGTTAGCTACTTTCAGAGGACATTTCTTCTTTTGCAACAAATATACCATATGAATTGTTCCCCTCAATCAGATCCAGAGAGATCTATAGCCATTTCTCAGAGTAAGTAAGGACTGGAGAAAGGGGAACAAGTAGAGCTTCTGAGTGTTACCAGATATTGTGAATCTAATACCCAGAGTTCCAAAATACCCCAATGGTCTTATGAAGATTAGTGTTACATGGAATCTTTTGCAATGGGATAGACTGATTTTATGGTCATTTCCTCATTTACGGAATATGTAAAGAGAATAAATATATATACTCTCTGGCAGAATCCCCATATTGGTTATGACCCATGGGGTAAATTTTAGTTTATTTACTTATTTATTTTAGTAAATGCTATTTTAATAGAAAAAGACTATAAATAGAGATCCTTGACCACCACATGCTGTTTAGGCTATACCTCTCCACCCTCAACTGCCATTCTTATACTATTTCCAAGGTAGTAAACCAAGAACAATACCAGGTAAATACAGACATTGGGTATATTTAACTTGCTTCATTGGATAGCAAAAAATAAACAGGTCTTAGAAGATGACTAGGGATTTTTGCAAACAATCTGGTGATTGTACTAATTATAGTTAAGGTTCTACATGTGGTTTCTTGATTGGAGTGAATAAACATTGCACTATTAACCTAAAAAAGACTCTTCAATTTCTATCACTAAAGAGAATCAAAAGCAGTTTGCCTTTATACATCAGGGATTGTGTAAGCACTTAAACTTGGGGCCATTCACGCTCTCCAACTTTCTTCTATAAAGTGGTCCAGAGGCCAGCCCACTGACTGGGAGAAAATATTTGGACTCCATACAACAGACAAAGGTCTGATCACAAAAATCTACAAAGAACTCACATGACTCAACAAAAACAAAGCAAAAAATCCAGTCAAAAAATAGGCAGAAGAACTTAAAAGACAGTTCTCCAAAGAAGAAATGCAAATGGCAAACAGGCATATGAAAAAAATGTTCAACATCCCTCATAATCAGGGAAATGCAAATAAAAACCACAATGAGATACCACCTTACACCAACAAGAATGGCACACATTAAAAAAACAGGAAACAACAAATGTTGGCAAGGATGTGGAGAAAAAGGAACGCTCCTACACTGTTGGTGGGAATGCAAACTGGTCCAACCTCTATGGAAAGCTATATGGAAGTTTCTCAAAAACTAAAAATGGAGCTTCCATATGACCCAGCAATTCCACTCCTAGGGATATACCCAAAGGACACAAAAACATTAATCCAAAAGGTCACATGCATACCTATCTTTATTGCAGCACTATTACAATAGCTAAAGCATGGAAACAACCTAAATGCCCCAAAATTGATGACTGGATCAAGAATATATGGTACATGTATACAATGGAGTACCATTCAGCAATCAAAAAGATAAACTAATGCAATTCTCAGCAACATGGGTGGAGCTAGAAGGGATCATACTCAGCGAAATAAGCCAGAAGGAAAAAGGAAATATTGAATGGTATCACTTATAGGAGGAATATAAGAAGGCCAAACAAGAAATCAGAAGAAGAAAATAGCACACAAAACATAAACAAAAGCAAAACTAGCAGGCAACCACAAATAAGAGACATTCTACAGGGAAGGGAGAGGAAGAGAGACCAAAATAGGGGAGAAAAGCGCACAAGGGACTATGGTGATGGTTCACCGGTGAATTGGTGGTGGGAAACTTATGGGGGATACACAATAATGGAAAGGATATAAATTAAGTTTAAAAACATACAGTAAAGTGGTCCAGAGGCTTTGATCATCTTAATATGCCACACTAGGTGGTTCTGCAAGGTTCTGACCAGAAATAGATTGCATACTCAAATTAGATAATTTACAATAGTTTAATAAAGGTAGCATTTACAACAAAGTGATGAGGAACACCAAGTCATTACCACCTTTACATTTGCATTGGGTTGAATGTGTCTGCCTAAAACCTATGACCTTTTAAGAACCTCAGAATTCATGACCTCATTTGGAAATAGGGGTTCGTAGATATAATCAAGGTAATATGAGGTCACACTCAATTAGGGTGGATCTAACCCAATAACAAGAGGAAAGAGACAGACAAACACAGATGCATGGGGGAGAATAACATGTGATGATAGAGCTGGGGATTGGACTGGTACAGCTACAAACCAAGGAACACCAAGGATTGCAGGCAAGCACCTCTTCCTAGCAATAAAGCTAGGAAGAGGCATGGAGCCTCCAAAAAAGGGAAGGAATCTTGCAAAGATTTAGATCTTGAACTATCTCCAAAACAGTGAGAATACATTTCTGTTTTTCAATCCACCTGGTTGTGGAACTTGTTCACAGCAACCCTAGCAAATGAATATGGAGTTAAATGGACACAGGATATATAGGGTGGGTAGTTACGGCACCCCAGAGAGAATAGCTGTTGCTGTAGGAAAGAGCTGCCTGAAAGGAATTATGGCCTTCAGGTAGGAATAGAACCAAACTGTTGCAATCCCATGCGGAGGGAGCCAGGAGAATAAAACCCTGACCTCAACACTCCCCATGTGCCTCCCATTGGCCAAACACAACTGGAAGTCAAGGGGCAAGGAGCATATTGAGGAATTCAATGAGTCTGTCTTGTGTCACGCAAAATGGGAGCAAAAGGGGGAGGGTGCATCAGGGATGAAAGTGGAAAATATTCAGGATCTGTTACATTATTATATATTAACTGGGCCTGGTGAACAGGACCTCGCCAATACATGCTTATGTAAGACTGCAGCACTCCAGAGGGTAGGAAATAAACCCATGTTAATAGAGCTACTGCCATATTGATGGCCTTTCTAATCTGGGGCAAATTAAGATACTTCCCTCTTAAGTGAGAGACAAGTTACTGTCCCTATGACTTCCCCCTGTGAAAAAAGAGGACAAGATTTGATAGAACACTTTGGATTTTGGAGGCAACATGTTACCATGTTTGATCATGCTGATTCAATTTATTTAGGGTCCAGCTGTCAGAGTTCCAGTATTAAATGGAACTTGAAATACGAAAAACCTCTGCAGTAGATCCCAGCCACAGAGACTACAGGTCCTGCCATTTGGGTCTTAGCAACCAACAAGTGGGGCTGGAAACATCTATCACAGACAGAGATGTGCCATAAGGAGAAGCACAGTACAGATTGCTAGGGTTTTACAGTGCCATTCCTTATTCTGTTCACACTTCTTCAATCAAAATGCTGCTCTGGCTTGCCATCGGACCCTGACCATGACTGAATGACCACAGGACACCAAGTAACTGTGAATTCTGAATTTTCTATCATCATTTCACATTGAATTATAAACCTTGACTACATTAGCTTTCCATCTCGCTCTGAATAAAACTCAAAGCTTGGAATTCTATCTCTCATGTATAATAGCTTTCTCACTGGATTCTGACTATTTATTATTATTTTGGTTGTTCTCAGTGCCATGTCACTCAATTATTTACCTTAAAGTCTTCCCAGATTCCTTACAATAGAAATCAAAAACTGCAGCTCTATACCCACAGATAACACTGGGCCGGCTTCCTCACTTGTTTCAACTGTTTTTTCAAAAGTCCTAGAATGTGAGCCTTCTATTTTCCCAGACTACTGATTACCAGCTCTCATGCTATATGTTCTTCAGTACCTAGAACAGGATCTGGGAATGGTAGCCATTCAGTAACTCTTGTTTGAATGGAATGGCAGTCTTTCTCACTACCCTCTGAGCAGAAAGGCAAAGATGTACTTTTATATGTTTGTGTGATTCTAGTATTTAACTGCACACACCATACATTCAATAAGAATTAGCCCTGGGGAGATGGGTCAACCCTAGGATACCTGTAATGGGTAGAGATCAAGAAAGACCAATTTAACTAACCTTTCTGATTTCCACCTCATTTCCCTGCTTCTTCTTCATTACCTGGAATCACTTAGACAAATGAAAATAAGGACTTTGGACAGCCCGTTGGGAGATTAGGCGTGACAGAGGAGCACAACTGAGGGAGCATATGGTGTGTAAAACAAATTTTGGCACATGCTAGTCATTTATTTGCATGTGTTACTAGAAGGACAAAGTGCCAAGAATTGAGACTTTGCCTAGATTTGGAGGAAGGAAAGGAGGAGAGAGCTTGTTAAGGTGGTACTGTTAAATGTGCATTTTAGAAGCCACTGTTGAAATACAGTTTGAGTTAGAATGTGAGTTTGGAGCCTTAATGGAAGAAGGGTGGGGTATCCAGTCAGTTCCAAGACAAGGAAAGAAGGGTGAGAGAGAAGGGAGGGAGGGAAGATGGGAGAAGAAAAAGTTGGGGGGAGTTCTGTTGGAGATTATTTTTTAAAACTTCCCAACCGATGCAATCATCTAGGCTTAACAAACTTTTAGGTTACTACCTAGAGCTTTCAGAAAGATTGGGATCCGTGAAGGCACGTGGTTTGCTTTAAGGCCACAGGTCGGGTCTTCCCGCTTGACTGTGTGCCCGGGCGGGCCTGACCCGCAGGAGGGTGTGTGTGTGCTGGACAGCTGTCACCGGAGGAGGGGCCTGAGGGTAGCGCGGGGCCCAAGCTTTTCCAGGCCACCTGGGCAAAGGCGACGGCGGGCATGGCAGAGGCGCAGTCGGGCCCTTCGGGGCTGCAGCTCAGCTCACTGCCCGACCACTCGCCGCTGCTGCAGCCCAGCCTGGCGGAGCTGCGGCGCCAGGCCGCGGAGGCCGGCGAGCAACTGGTGCCTCTGCCGCTCACTGACTCTTTTCTGTTACGGTTCCTGCGCGCTCGGGACTTCGACCACGACCTGGCCTGGCGGGTAAGGCATCCCCGCTGCGGTCCCCTCTGCGGACCGGACTGGGCAACTCGGGATTTGCCCAGACCTCCGTGAAAACCGAAGTTACCAGCTGGACCCTGGTGGGGATGCTCGGGGAAAGCTGTGAGAGGCTGGTGTTTGAGAAATCCTGCGCAGGTCCTTCCAGTTTCCCTGCAGTCCATGAGACAGGGAACCTAGAAAAAGTTGGAGCCCTATTGGCTGATGGTTCTTCTGATCCCAAACTGGAATTCTGCCTGCGGAGAGTCTCCCGAACCTATAAATTTCGGGGGATCAGCCTTTCCTCTCCTGCGGGAAGCGGTGACATAAAACAGCTGAGAAATAGGAAGCCTGGACTCACCACATCTTAGCATATATAATACTCCACATGTGATGGGAAAAGCGAAATTGCCAGTAAAACTGAAAGTCTAAAGTAAGATTCTGCGCCATCCCCCCCCCCAAGTATTATTATTAGTGTCTTAAGTGTCTAGACAGTAAAGTGGACCAGTGTTTTTTGAGTGGAAAGATGGGGATGGGTTTGAACTTTTTATGATTCCATTTATGTTAGTTGGTTGAGATCGAGCTGGAAAGATAGAAATCAGAAGTAGGGCTGCGTGCTTGAGTTCTGTCGCTCAAGCTCAGCATCCTCATCTGATAAATAACGGTGCGAATGCCTGTCTCACTTACTGGTTTGGAGGGTTGAACATTAACCAATGTCATTGGACAAGAGATACCCAACACAGAGCCTGACACAAAATGCGCACTCAGCTGTTAAAATTGATCTAGCCCTTTCTCCAAACGGCTTGCTCAAAGTCTCGCTTCCAGTTGGGAGGCCTGGAAAGTATACAGAACTCCTTGTCTCTGTATTTTTTTTTTTTTTGTCCCTCACTTATTTTAATTGAAAAAGTAAAGAGTATGGGTGGTAAATCTAATCTCTACATAGTAAAGAGTACAAAGTAAGTTTCCCAAAGGAACTTTGTAAAGGAAAACTATTTTCCATCCTAAACCCGTTTGTTAGTCCTCTATCCAGTAATTACTATCTCTTTTATTTGTTGTTCCAGGAACTGTTTGTTTATTTAACATATGTAGTGTTTTACATTTGCCTTTTTCTTACCTGATTAATCATATAACCTATCCTTTGTCACCATATATACACATATTTTATTCTTTTGTTGGCTGTGTACTATTCCATTGTATGAACATGTTATATCAAAATATATTAACCAGTCCTCTGTGATTGGACATGGGAATTATCATGAGTCAATGGCAACACTGCAGTTGGTCTTCACTCCTTCATTCATTGGTTATTTGTTGAACTACAATTTGCCTGGCAGTGATACACATTCCCTTAAAGCACAGAGGAATATTGCCATCCTTGCTATTTCACCCTTTGCTTTCACACTTTTGTGGATTGAGTTACCATGTGTTTCTGCAGGATCACTGTGTGCAGCATCCTGCAGAGGCAACTTGTGCAGCCATCAGTGCATGCTGTGGTTACCATTTCCTGACAAGCTTTAATCTAGCACAGCCAGCTATGGATTCTGCACTCAGGCTAGAGTCTTACCTTTTGATTAGAATATCCAAGCTCCAATATTTATATTGCGTAAATATCTACCCCCAACCGAACATAGGACACATGAAACATGTATGGTGAATGACTGAGGATGCCCATTTTCCCTTTCTTAGAAATTCTCAGACTTTATATGAAATGCAATACATATCTATAACCTTCCTGAGAATATCCCCAGGAATAGAGAATATACCCCTTATAAATTCAAAAACTCATTATGAGTTGGAGGGCCTGGTTTGGGTCCCACAGATCATCTCACTGTTGGTTTGCACAACCCAGTAACTTCCTTTCTGCTTACAGTTCAAACTGGTGACTTTGCTTTTCCATTGTCATATACAAAAGCCATGGACCTGTTACAGGACTGCAGAAAATGAAGTAACAGATAAATGGGGTTTCTTCCAGCAGTAACAGATAAATGGGGTTCCTACATTTGTCTTTGAGAATATATTCCTTTTTTTAGAAAAAATATTTTTAAATATTTTATTTATTTATTTTTACATAGAAGAATTGGGGTATAGGCCAGAGATGGGGGTGGTGGTGAGAGGATTCACGAGACAGAGTGGGGAGCAGAACAGGCGGATTTACTGAAATACACTGCTGAGGGGAACAGGGGGCTAAACTGGAGAGGTCTGCTGTGCCAAATGGGTTAGCTCCCTGGCCAAGGATCAAAGGCAGACAGTCTGGTAGTAGCACTGAGACTGAACCCCTAGGTTAAGTGCTCCTAGCAGGAAGGCCCTAGGTATATATTCCTATAGAATAAGTTCAACCCTGCAAAATTGCTAGATGAAGTAAGTTGTACATTTTAGTGTTGATGAGTAGAACAACTCTCCTTCAAAAAGTTTGCTCTAGGGCCTCCCTGGTGGTGCAACGTGTTAAGTCTCAACCTATGAAGCTATCCACAGCCACTGCAGCATGAGTTCGATCCCCAGCCAGGGAGCTTCCCACATGGTGCAGTAGACCTCTCCGGCCTCGCCCACTGCTCTCCTCACAAGTGTACTTCAGTGGATCTGCCTGTTCTGCTTCCCACTCTGTCTCTGATAGTCTTCCCATCACCCCACACCTTTGGCCTACACCCCAGTTCTTGTATGCATAAATAAATGAATCTTTAAAAAAAAGTTTGCTCTAATAGTAAACAATGTGTCTTTTCCTTCATATTATTACCTATATTATATTACCAGCCTGAAGATAAAAAATTGTTTTCATTATTTTTTAGAATATGAATTTATTTAATTATAAGTCAGGTTAATCATCTTACATGTTTAAGTCAAAAAATTCTTTTCCAGTTAACTGCCTGTTGTTCGTCATTTGTGTATTTTCTTTCACTTTGTTTAAATAAAATATAATGTATAAAATATAAATTTTTTAATTTATAAAATATTTTTATGTAGTAAGGAAAATAAGCCTCTGTTCTAATTTGTTGTTTGTCTTTTAAGAGTATATTTTTTTTTCTGTACAAAATTTCAAAAAAAAATTTGTGGTCAAATGTGCTGATTTGACTGCTGATTGCTTTCTGCTCTTATAATTTCTTCAATTTTCCAAAATTGTCTCTAGTAATTTATGATCTCTCTCTCTCTCTCTCTCTCTCTCTCTCTCTCTCTCTCTCTCTCTCTCTTTCTGAATTTGTTGATCTACAGGATTTTATTTTGATGTTAGGAATGAGATAGGAATCTGACTTTCTTTTTATTTTGCCACATATCTATCTATCCATCAAGAGTAACAAACTAATACTCACAAGCTACTGAATATGAAGACACATTCTTAGGTTTTATGAAGAGTGCAGTTAGAGTGTAGAGTAACTAAGAGTAAAACTTGAAAATGAATGGTTTTGAGGTTTTGCTGGAAAGTATGATTTACTGCTTTCATTTTAGCTACTTTTAGAGAGTAATATCTAAACAGAAGAAGGAATAAAATTCACCTCCAAACTCTGCGTTATATATGTAAATATTTTTTTCCTGTAGAATATTTTTTTGAATTGTTTTCATTCCACCATGTCCTTGAGGAATTGGCTAGCAGGACTGTGTCTAAATCCACTGGCGAGGAATCAAGTTTCTGTCTGTGAACTTTCTGCCTAACTTTTCTGCCAAATGGAAAGGAAAGGGGAAGGGTTAGAATGTGAAACTGTTTTTTTTCATTTGCCCCACAAAGGCAGTTAATTCAATTTGAACTCTTACTTATAACATTAAAAACCCTACGGTTTGAATGTATGAAGAATGATTGGCAAGTTCCTCAGTTATGAAATTTCTCATCATTCTAACTTTTGTATTTGGAGTTATAGCAAATTAATGATTTTTTGGTATTTGTGATAGCTTGTGGGATACCAGATACATTGGTCATCAGTATTTACACCAATTACATCATTATTTTCTCCTTGTAGAAGAAACTAAGATATAAAGAAAAACTTGATGAAATCAATTATTAAGTGGCGTAGAAGGTATTTGAACTTTGGTCTGATTCAGGGACCCTTTGTTCTCAAATACATACACTTGCCCCATAGTTTAAAACATGAAAAGAAAAACAACTGTTAATCTCTACTTGATCTACATATTTTCGTAAATTCCTATCTTTCACAAATGAATAGCCCAGTTCCTTTTTTAAAAAAAGATGTATTTATTTATTTATGCACAGAAGAACTGGGGTATAGGTCAGAGGTGTGGGTAGTGAGTAGAATCATCAGAGACAGAGTGGGGAGCAGAATAGGCGGATCTACTGAAATACACTGGTAAAGGAGCAGGGACACAGGAGAGGTCTGCCCATTTATGGCTTAGTACCCTGCCCAGGGATTGAACTCAGGAGGCAGTGGTGATGGCCCTGAAATTAACCCATAGGCCACTAGGGAGGCCCAATGCAGGTCCTTATGATTTTACTCCTTGGAATAAATTTTTTTTATCAGCTAATTATTTTTAGGCTTTTCTCAAACTTTGAACTTGCAAAGTTCCATGAGCCTTCCTGTTAATTCCCAGCTAAATGCAGTTGCTTTGGTACAATGTGTTGTAATGTGAGTCATATTCAGGCTGCACTATTCTCTTGATAGTTACTGCCTTTAAACAAACGTGTAACTTCTCTGAACTTTCATTTTCATATTCATAAAATGGAGAGGCAGCAGTTACCTCTTTGGGGGTTGTGAGAGGGAAGTGAAGTGATACCATTAAGCCTTACAAAAGTGGCACGAATATGGTTATTATGTTTGAAAATATATGAAAATTTTAAGAAGAAATCTACTTTATTCAAGAGCATAGTTAAAATAAACCACCACTTTATTTATTCCTAGTTGTACTATAAATAGATGTCATCCAATAATGAATATTCACTCACAGCTAATTTCTTTGCTGCTGTGAACTTTTAGTAGTTCTGAATTTGAGAATTGCTCAGTGGCAGTTTTCATCACTTACATACTTTATATGTATCAATTGCACCTTTGAGTTATCAATGGGAAAGTATTCATCAAAGATCCAGATTTTTCAATTTACAAAAGTTAGATCAAAAAGTTAGGTCTTACAGGGCCTCCCTGGTGGCGCAGCGGTTAAGCGCTGCGCTGTGAAGCTGTGGGCAGCGGTGAAGCAAGTTCAGTGAAGCAAGTTCGACGCCCTGCCAGGGAGATTCCCACATGGTGCAGCAGACCTCTCCTGCCTCTCCAGCTGCTCCCCTCAGCAGTGTATTTCTGTCGATCTGCCTGTGCTGCTCCCTACTCTGTCTCTGGTGAACCTTCTCGCCACCCCAAGCCTCTGGCCTGTACCCCAGCTTGTATGCATAAATAAATAAATCTTTAAAAAAAAAAAACTTTAGAAAAAAAAAGTTAGGTCTTACAAAAGTAGGAAGGTGATTTGTACTTCTTTACAAAAGTGATTTATTCCAAGTATGTGGAGCCAAGCGGTTTACTAATGCATTAATCTTTCCTTTCATTCAACACTTGTAGCTACCTCTGCTGAGCCTTAAACTAAGGGCTCTGCTTTGATTACCTAACAGATTCCTTTAGCTGAAGCAAAAATTTTTATCATCCCACAGGAAAATAAAATCATTTCTATATAGGAGCTAATACATTGCTTCTAGCATTTTGCTTGAATCAGAATGAAAAGATCTATTTTTATGTTGAGGGAATTATCAAAAAAGGAATGTGCATTGTATAATAGCTTCTAACACTTATTCTGTTAATCCTAGAACAGGAGAAGTATGAGAAATTCTTCTTATAAACTAGATTGACTATATCAGACTATACAATGTGCCTTTTGTTCTTGCTGCTACTGGAAACTGCTATTTAGGTCACCGATTATTTCTTTGTTGGCAAATATACTGACTTTTTTCTTCCTTACCTCTTGGTTGCATTTAACTCTTAGCAACTTTCTCTTTTTAAAAACAGTTATTATGCAGCAATGAAAAAGTAAGACAGGAAGGGGAGAGAGAGAGAGAGAGAGAGAAAGAGAGAGAGAAGAGAGAGAAGGGGGAGGGAAGAGAGGTGAGGGGAAAGAAAGGGAGAACACAGAAGACTTTCCTCCCTTCCGTATATCTTTTCTTTTTCAATCTAACCAGCTTCTTCCTCCTCCCTGCCACCCCTCCCCCAGTCATTTCCAGCCAATGACATCTCCCAATTCTTAGAATATCACCCGCAACTTGGTTTTTAAAATTTGTGTTTGTAGTTTCTCCTCCAGATTATTACTATTTTGTACTTATTGTTTATCATGCTTATTCCAACAATTCAAATATAAAATTAGTCTGGACCTTTCATCTGTACTTTAGTTCCATGTTGCTATTAGATCTTTTTAAATTCAAAACAAATACATTGTCATATCTGAACTATAAAACAGAAAATTAAAATATAATAAGTTTTAAATGCATTATACTTTGAGATTTCTCCACAATACACTTACAATGCTTTTATCATTTGTATATACAGAGTAACTACAATTGGTGACTCTTCTTGATAAAATGAAATTCTCTTAAACCATATATTTCCAAGAACTACTATCCAAGCATTCTGTAGGCTCTTTGAATGCCAATACTATCATTAACAAACACAATTTTTATTGTTATTCCACTGGTAGACTGCACAGTAGTAGTATCAAGATGTTCCTTTATATCTTTGGTTTAGCTCTTTTTTGTAAGAAAGAATATAAGAATAAATAAGATTATAGTTATCTTTAATATAAACTTGCACTTAATATTTAGATGAGCAATTAATCTAAATATTCTATTACACGAATAGAGTGCTGACTACCACTCCTACATGTCTGATATACAGGAAACAAGATTCAAAGGTGTTAAATCACTACCCCAGATCATACAGATAACCAGTGGCAGAACAAAGATTGTTCTGAAAAAGCACCTTGGGAACGTTTCACTACAAAACATGGCCTGTATGACCCAGTTGTCACCAGTAGGTCAGTTTCAAAGAGAACAGGAATTTTATTCTGTTTGTGGCTGTAATTCAAGTGCCTAATACAATGCATGAAACATTATAGGTACTAAAACTGTAGTTAATTTATTTTATTAATTTCAATCCCTTCTCTGTTCAAAAAGTGGAATGGTAGATACTTCATCCCAATGTGTAATGGCTTAAACCACAACTTCTTATTTGTGATTCTCCAATTTGGGCAGGACATCACTGCTTAACATTGTGTCAGATGGGAACGTGGCTGAGGTCAGACTGAGACAATTTCTTGTTCTCCATGGACTCTCTCTGCATACACTGATTACTTGATAATTTAACCTTGGCATCTGGAGGCTTCTTAAAAGTCCCAGACTACTTAAAACCTAGCACACTGTCACTTGGGCCAAAGTAAGATTCATGGGGAAGGAATCAAATACCTTCCACTGCTCAATGGTAGGAGTGGTGTGCAAATAGCAGCAGGGAGGAATGTTAGCAGCTTTATTTGTAGACAAACACAAGGGACACATAAAAATTACTCTACTTTGAATTTTTAATTACTTTTACCAAATGAGATCCTTGATGAAGGGAACTTTTAGTTTTTGGATTAAAACCCTGACATAACAGATGGCAAGGACCACTGCTAATGCATCTGCTCTTCTACCAGTTTCATGAAATGTTGACCATGAACACTATCTACAGGCAATTTTTATTTTATCTTTCAGCTACTAAAAAACTATTATAAGTGGAGAAGAGAATGTCCAGAAATAAGTGCAAATCTACTACCCGGAAGTATTCTTGGCCTTCTGAAGGCAGGCTACCATGGTGTTCTGAGAGCCAGAGATCGCACTGGAAGCAAAGTTCTTATTTACCGAATTGGTAAGTCATACACTGCACTTCATTTTTATTTTTCTTGACTGGAGATATAGAAATTTTTAGAGTGTCCATATTTAAGAATTTAGGTTTTTAGGTTTCATCTTAGATTTAATGTAGCTTTTCGTATTCCCCCAAATATAATAAACTGGCAGTTGTGAGGAAACCAACGAAAAACAGACTTCTATTCTTTCACCCAACCAACTATATAAAAGAAAAGAAAAAGATAACAGAGGGAAAAGGAGGAAAATGTCAAGGCAAAGTGTTTCAGAGATGCTTTATAGGAACTACAAATAAGAATTCTGAACTATAATGACGTAAGTGCCATGAGAGCATAGATTTTGTCCGTTCTAGTCACTGAAGCACCAAAAGTAGGGCCTGGCACATAATAGCTATTTATTAAATATTTTGGGGGTGAGTGAGTGAATGACCAGTTGAAAAACACACTAATCCAGAAGCAAGGTGCTCTTTCTCTTAAACAGTATTACCCAGGGCAAAAGCCCCCTCCCCCTCCCAAGTATCCTCAACACTGTGTCCCCCAGGTACCTTTTTCTTTTCGCTGTTTTCTCTTTTCTCCATTAGCTCTTCCTAGTGTTTCTTACAGGTTGATCACCTATAACTTCGGCCACTTCCTTAGATCTGTATATGATTAAAAAAGGCAAGTAAGTAGTATTCATCCCAGCATCCACTCATGGCTCTCTTGAAGGACAAAAGAAAAGTAATACTTCATGAGCAGAATCTTATGAATTGTAATGATTCAGAAACATTTACATCTGTGAATACTCTAGGGAATTTAAAAATATTTTAGATTTGCTTTTCCTAGCTGATTATAGATATGAGAACTGCCTGTTACTCCACTGCAAGAAGACACTATATTTAACTCCCAAAAAAGTATTAGAAGACTGAGTAGAATGATTCTACGTTTTTCTTCTCCAGCTATATGTCAAATAAAACTGGGCTAATCATGAAGTCATTGTGTATAAACAGACAAAAGACCTCACGATGTCTTTTCTGTTCACCCCAGTATTAGAAAAGCTGAATGGTTTCCTCCAAGTTCCTTGGGGGTAGGGTTCACAGATAGCCAAATACCTATATTGTCTGTAGCAAGTAAATCTCTATTTTATAAAAATACAGTGTCCAGTTATATTTAAATTCTAATAAGCATATAATGGCTGCATATCTTTTTTTTTAAGATTGCCTGCCCATTACTGCCATTTCTGCTTGCCATGAGCTGACCTAGGCACAGTGGGGGTGGGATGAGATGTGCGAATCAGAATGTCACTATCTTTTTTGCACAGGTACTTCTTGTTTTTCCTGGGTGTGGATAGCTACCTGAGTGTCTCTCTAGTCTTCTTTCCACAGGGGACAATTGTTCTAGCTGGTGCTATTATGATTATGTGCTGCTTGTCACAAGGGTGTTAGAGAGGTCAGCCTGCCTGTTCACCCTGATTTACTTCCCTTAGCAACTCTGTTGGTGACTGTAGGGCTCTGGTAATTCTTCCTAATCCAGGCCTCTTTTTTTTTCTCCATTTCTTTCACCTCTGGGTTTGGAATATGCTCCTGGGCATTCTGGTTCTGGTCATAGCACCTCTGGCAGGTTTTGGATTGTAGTTTCATCTGGTATTCAAACACAGCTTGTATTCATTCACCCCCTCACACTCTTAAAAAGTTGTTTTTTTGTTAGGGATATGAGAAGGGAGTAAGAAGCAAGCGCACACTTTTGATAGAATCTTTTTACATTTTTTAAATTTCTATTGCGCCTTTAAAAATAGTTTCCCTTTGTAAATCTATCTGAATCTTTATATAATGCTGAGATATGATATTTATTTATTTATTTATTTATTTTTTAGCATACTGGGACCCAAAAGTTTTCACAGCTTACGATGTATTTCGTGTAAGTCTAATTACATCCGAACTTATAGTACAGGAGATAGAAACACAACGAAATGGTGTCAAGGTTATCTTTGATCTGGAAGGCTGGCAGTTTTCTCATGCTCTTCAGATTACCCCATCTGTAGCCAAGAGAATTGCTGCTGTTCTTACAGTAAGTGTATATTTTAACTGTTTGAGATAATACTTCCAAAGAATAGATTTCATTTTAGTTACATGTTAGAAAATTAAAATCTTAGAAATGATACAAATAATTCAGTATTGCCAATAAAGTATTTCTATTTCAAAAAAGAAAGTTGTAACAAACTGAAAATATGTTCAAAATTAGTAACCACATAATTTATACATTGAAACAACTGTAGAAACTTCATTTTTTTGGTCTAAATTAAATATAAAAATTTACTCTAAAAATAACATTTACAGTAGTGGTTCAATAGAATGGAACACAGTCTTGGTTGTATTAATTGGTATAGTCTTTTTAGAAATCAAAATGTTTTTTAAAAGGCTATCATCTTTAACCTAGTAATTTTACTTTTGGGAGCTTAGTTAAAGGATAATCTTAAATGTAGTAAAGACTTTGTATATAATCATAATAGATTACCATGTGTCAGGAACTTTGCTAAGTGTTTCAAATGCATTACCATTTAATGGCTACACCAAGCTCTATGACACCTGATTATAATTTTTCCAATTTTAGAAATTAACTAACGATATCAATGAGGTGTAATAGAAATGTATAAGCACACACATTTTGTTAGCAGTGAAGCAAGGTTTCCAGTCCAAGTCACTTAAATATAAAAGTTACGCTTATAATCATTGTTGGTTCCTGTATATAAAGATAATTATTACACTACCAATTTTTCTTTATTTATCTTTAAAAAAAGATTCATTTTATTTATTTATGCATAGAAGAACTAGGGTGTAGGTCAGACGTGTGTGGGGTGAGAGGATTCACCAGAGACAGAGTGGGGAGCAGAACTGATGGAGTGACTGAAATGCACTGCTGAGGCGAGCAGCAGGTGAGACAGGAGAGGTCTGCTGTGCCATGTGGGTTAGCTCCCTGGCCGCGGATAGAACTTACGTTGCAGTGGCTGGCTATAGTTTGATAGCACTGAGACTTTAACCCCTGTGCCACCAGGGAGACCTTATTATTTTATTAAAAATTTTTTTTTAATTCACACAAGAACTGGGGTGTAGGCCAGAAGTGTGGGAGGTGAGAAGATTCACCAGAGACAGAGTGGGGAGCACAACAGGCAGATCTACTGAAATACACTGCTGAGGGGAGTAGTGGAGAAAACAGGAAAGATCTACTGGGCCATGTGGGTTAGCTCCCTGGCCTGGGATCTAATGCAGACTGCAATGGGTGGTGATAGCTTGATAGCACTGAGACTTTAATGCCTGTACCACCAGGGAGGCCCTGCAACATCAATTTTAATAGAAGAAAATTATAAACAGCTTATTTGCCCCGAATTTTAAAATGTAACAATATTAATTATGGTAATAATGTTATAATTTAGAAAATAAAATCATAGTTTAAGTACTGTTATAAGGATAACAAACCTATAAGGAGCCAAATTGCATACACACACACACACACACACACACACACACACACACACACACTTTGTTATTAATAAAATTTCTTTGTTTTCAAAAGGATTCCTTTCCTATAAAAGTTCGTGGTATCCATTTGATAAATGAGCCAATGATTTTCCATGCTGTCTTTTCCATGATTAAACCATTCCTGACTGAAAAAATTAAAGAACGGGTAAGTAAAAACATATTGAAGTCACTATCCCTCTGCACTAAACATCCAATTCACAAAGAATTAAAAAAATAACATTTGAGTACTTATCCAAGAAGACCACTACTCTTATAAATTAAAATTTATTTTTAATTTTGAAAAGTCAAGTTAGAGACTGTGGGGAAATTGGGTTCTCTTACATTAATGGTGGGGGTGTACAATGGAGTCATCCCTCTAGAGTGTGTAATAATTGTTGGAATAACAGTCTTCACACTTCTGAGAATTTATGCTGCGGGGAAACTGACACAAAAGTAAAACTATATATGCAGGAAGATTCATTGCGGCAAAAGTTTCAAAATTAACAAGTGTTCAGAGAATGGTTAAATGTTTATTTAACAATGACACATCCACACAATTGAATACAACAAGATTGCAAAATGTATTATAAAGTGAAATAAATAAAATGCTGAATAGTTTTTATGTATGCTTCCTTTGGTATAAAACAAGGGAGAAATCAGAATCTATGCCTAGTAAAAATGACGTTAAAAGGATTTACAATAGAGTATCCCAAATGGTTACCTAGCTAGAACCTAGTGGAGGTGTGGATGGGGTGGATGGGAATAGGGTTGGGAACAAGATAGCTCGCTATATATTTTTTATCTTGTTTTGATTTCTAGTAATAAGAATGTATTATTTATGCCAAAACAATTTATTTAGACATGTATAATTGAAAACCACAGTACTTGAGGTATGTGACTTAATGGCATGTTAATTAAAACAGAGAAGTTTGATGCTTTTTTTTAACCTATTCGATATAGGTAGGCTTATCTCAGGTGAATAGATTAGATCTCTTAGCATTTCTCAAGTGTTAAAAATAAAGTCTGGATTTCTAAGAATGGAAACCCAGTCTACTATATTAATCTGTCACAGGGAAATCTTAAAACATTTATTTAAACAAACATTGGCAACATTTAATGCCTGAACACAGAACAGTTTTTAAACTGTTTTTAAAGGCTTTGGCAATAAACATCTCAAAATTATGTACATATAAATAGTAATAATGTGAGTTATTCTAGTATAGTTGGAATTTTAGAAAACATCTTCTCTCATATTAAGAAAAATACGACATTTTGCACGTGATCAGAAAGTATGACCCTAAAGCTCTTTTGGGGCTATCCAGTCGGTATTTCTGTCTGTCTTTAAGAACCATCCACTAAGATGAACACATCTCATTCTATATTTTTATAAAAGTCATTTTTCTGTTTGTTCATATTTTTCTCTTCAGTATTGCTCATTAATAGCAAGACACAACCTCTTTAACTCTGAAAGACCTAAAACAAAAATTGTTATTTTGTGTTACATTCTTTACAAATAAAAGTGAAAACAACAATTAACTAAACCTAATAAATTTGAGAATATGAGCAAGGAAGAAATAAAAGTTAAAAATTGAGAGGTAAAATACTTTCTTGAAAGTTAATTGACATGAAACAGAGTATAGCCAAAATGGGGAAGGCGATCCAAATCTTCCCCCTTTTCTCCTTTCAATATTTGGCAATACTTTACGGATGTTCTAATTTGCCCCTTCCTGGGGAGATTGAATTTCTTCTCAGCTGATAATATTTTAAACCTTTAAGGAAAAGTCAAGGATTTGGATTGGGAGGTGCCTGAGTGCAGAACAGTTATTTCATTCATTTTTTAATCCTCATAGCCTAGCACATAGGAGGTGCTTTTTATTATTTATTTACTTACTTAAAGATTTATTTACTTATGCATACAAGAGCTGGGGTTCAGGATGGAGCTGTGTGTGTGTGTGTGGGAGGGAGTGGTTTGAGAGGATTCGCCTTAGAGGGGAGAACAGAACAGGCAGATTAACTGAAATACACTGCTGAAGGGAACAGCTGGTGAGACAGGAGAGTTCTGCTGTGCTATTTGGGTAGCTCCCTGGCCTGGTATCGAATTCCTGTTGTAGTTGCTGCTGATAACTTCATAGAGCTGAGGCTTAACCTTATGACACTTGGGAGGCCCAGTAGGTGCTTTTTAAATGATTCTTTAATGTGCAGGTGAATATTTGTTTTTGCAAACAGAGAAAAGCTACTTACCTATCTACCTACCTACCTACCTACCTACATACCTATCTATGAAAAGATGTCCTTTTGATTTAAAGTTACAGCTTTTCTTTTAACTTCCTGGCATTATATGATTAACTTATAGAGTTTAAAATATTTGAAAAATTTAGGTCCTTAGCCATTGTAATTGTCTTTTAGTTTTTAAAATATACATCAACTCTACCCACATAAATTATTTCCCATATACCTAATTGTGTGCTCAGATACATGCCTTTTGAATATAAACTAATACCAGGTAGTACAATTTTATCTTCTACAGAATAGGTAAGAGTACATTTTTATCACCTGTAGATATTTTGCTAAGAATCACTTGTCTACACATTAATGAACAGGATGTATAAAATAATTTTATTGCTTTAAGGTCTGCTATTGAAAGAGGAGGAGAGTGGATTTTTATAAATCTTAGTTATAGGAAAGCAAATATAAGAAAACAGTATCAGATTCGAAAACAGCATAATCTAAATATAAGCAAAATTCCTAAATTCATGAGCAGACAAATAAATGATATAATACATATACATTCTCTCCTATTTGGAAGTTATTATATACATTACCTTGTACTCTGGTGATTTTACATTGCAAATGCATATCTTCTAAAACATTTTGGCTATTTCAGATTCACATGCATGGGAACAATTACAAACAAAGTTTACTTCAGCATTTCCCAGATATTCTTCCTCTGGAATATGGCGGCGAAGAATTCTCCATGGAAGACATTTGTCAAGAGTGGACGAATTTTATAATGAAGTCTGAAAATTATCTCAGCAGCATTTCACAGACCATTCAATGAGAAGTTACTTAATGTGAATGGCTTCCTAATTAAAAATACAGTAGTGAGATTCTACCTGGTTACATGAATGAAAAATATTCCATTAAACTAATTAATCTGATTCATCTTTAAAAGTGTAAAAAAAAATCTGATAAATTCTAGGTATTTGGGAAAATTCTTTTACTGTTAAAATACTTTTCCTTAAAAATATAAGAGAGTCTTGGTTTTTGCATTTGAAATAAGATGATCTCTAAAGTAACTATTCATGAACACCTTTGTTCCTGGAAAGTTTCATTTTTAAAACAAGTTTTTTGTTTGTGATGGCTTAGTAATAAATTTATAAATAATCCACTGAAAATAAATATTAACACAAATAAACTGATGATAAAAATCTGATAACACTATTTGTCATGGATGTCAGGTTAGATTATAGTTCAGATTTTTACAGTTATAAACTAGTTCATCTCATCTCAGGGAAATTCTATTTTAGCACATATGCACAATAGAACCTATCGATTTAAACTATTATATGTAGCATCTATGGGACTCTGAAATTATTCATGTTGACACAATTGATAACCAAAAATAATTTAGAAAAATTTCAGGTGTAGTTGATAGCTTTTTAATACTGTTTCTGCATTTTAAATTCAAGACAGTCATTGACTTCTGTTTTTGGTTATTCTTATCATGGCTACATGGAGATTAGGAAATGGAGCAATATTTAGCTGTCTTAAACATGGGCTCTGTTTTTAATTGGGCAATAACACAATTTCACAAGGCAAAAGAAATATTCATATTTTTAAGTCAATGCCAATTACATCTGGAACTTTTCCAGATATCAGGTAATGTATAAAATAATTTGAATTTTATTATCAGAATATTCTAATCAAGTCCTACAGTATATATTTACTTTAAAAATTAAAGTGGGCTGTAGTTTGTTGTTAAAGAATGTTTCATTTATTGAGAAAAATATAAATTCAGTCTTCACTGAAAATAAAACTTTCAATTTATGACATGCTTTTATGTAATGTTTTAAAATTTTATTTTAAACTTCAAAATGAAAGAGCACAGGATACAAAATTTGTTAAACATTTTCTCATCTAGTTGGATTTCATCAATAATCACATTATAGTAGCTTTGTGAAAGGATATGTAGAGCATACTTTTCTTTATAAGAAAATAATTCTAATCAGATGAGCTGATACTTATGATTCTCTGTATGTATCGCTATGATAAAACTGAAATAACTGTGAATGTTCTTTAGAGAACGTGTTTGATTTTGACTTAGCATTGGGAAGCTAACTTTATAATTTTGATTACAAAATAAACAACAACAAAAACTCTGGTTTACCCAAATTTTATTCCAAGAAGGAGGTTCTACTTCATTTACTTTTGGGTACTTAAAACATTTTCTTATTACTCTGTAAAGGAATGTTTATTTTAGCTCATGAATAAGGGTTAATATTTCTAAGTGCCTTTTAAATGTGACTCATTGTTGATGCTAATAACAGTAAATAGAATTAAAATAAATCAATCAATAAACATACATTTCATAATGGGATATTGAAATTTTTATAAAATACAAAAATTCACTGACGAACATTAAAAGAACAATGTGAAATGAGCAGACAATTTTATAATGTGGCAGGATCAAATAATAACAAATTGTCTTTATTGCTTTACTGTAATTTGCTCCAGAAGTATCTTTTAAAAGATTAACTTGAGCATGTACTCATAATGTTAGCAGACTGCACAATAATTTTTTGTTTTAATATTGTTCAAAAGTAAATAAAGATCTTTCACATAACTACAACTGTTTCTTTCTCATTTTTAAATTTGAATAGTAAGATTTTTTTCAAAAACTGCTTTTCTTTACCAAAAAGTTTTAAGAGAAACTTACCATATCTAGCTGACCGTGAAACAAACACTACTTTCTTTTTATAAGTTTTCCTTTTTGGCTGGTTTACCCTGATGCTGCTTTCAACACCATCTTCCTCTAATGTCTTTTGCTGTGCTTACAGGAGCCACAAACTAATTTCATGTAAGTAATCCATGCATGACTAAGGTGTTAAAACTTTTTTTTTAAGATTTATTTTATTTATGCATACAAGCTGGGGTGCAGGCCAGAGGTGTGGGCGTGTGAGAGGACTCGCCAGAGACAGAGTGGGGAGCAGAACAGGCAGATCAACTGAAATATACTGCTGCTGACCCAGGCCAGGTATCGCTTCGTGCCACAGTGGCTGGGAACATAGTGCTATGACTTAACTCCTTGCACCACCAGGGAGGCCCGAAGGTGTTAAAACTTTTAAGTGAAAATAGTCACAGTGATTATGATACAGTTAACAAAGTTTGCAGTTAACAAGTTTGTCTTCCCCTATCTCTTGCAATGTCACCCCTTGTTTGACAGGTTTCTGACTGGTTTTTCAGATAAGCTTTCACAAGTTTGTCTTCCCCCTCTATCTTAATTCCTCCTTTGTTTGACAGGTTTGTCTTCCTGTATTTCAAGGAAACAGAAATGAAGCAGCAGTTTTTGAGAAAAGCAAGCTGGTGCCCACCAGTCTCCATGCTGACCACTTTCCCCTTCCCTTTGCAGTCTCTTGCCCAGCTCCCCTTTTTTTCCCTTTGTAGAAGTAACCCTGTACCCTGCCAGAGACCAGGATGGTGGTGTTTCAGACACGAGTCTGTTGCCCTCCTCATTTGTCAACAAATTAAACCACTTTCCTTTTCCTCAAACTCTGTTTCCTTTTATTGGCTGAGGAAAATTGAGGCTGGCGTTATGGTATCAGTTCAGTTAAGCAGATTACTTGATTTTGAAACAACCTACTACTAACCTAGATCAGGATTTTGTCAAGGTATATATATTTTTTTCTTTTTTTCTTTTTTACATACAAGCTGGGGTACAGGCCAGAGGCGTGGGGCTGCGAGAGGGTTCACCAGAGACAGAGCGGGGAGCAGAACAGGCAGATCAGAAATACACTGCTGAGGGGAGCAGCGGGCGAGGCAGGAGAGGTCTGCTGCACCATGTGGGATTCTCCCCAGCTGGCGTCGAACTCGCGTCGCCGCTGCCGACAGCTCCACAGCGCAGCGCTCAACCGCTGCGCCACCGGGGAGGCCCAAGGTATATATTTTTCTTATAGAAATAACACTGAAGCCTTAGACCAGATATTATCTTTGCTACTCACAAACCAGGTCAAAGATACAAACAAACTGAAAACTCGGCAAACAAGTAAGATGTGTTGTCTTGGACACTTGTTACTGGCCTTATGTGTGAATTTTGCCAAACTCAGGTACAGTGGAGGAACTATAAAGATATTAAAAAACCCATTAAGATGTATAAAGAGCTGATGGCAGGGCCTCCCTGGTGGCGCAGAGGTTAAACACTGCACTGTGGAGCTGTCAGACATGGCGAGGCAGACCTCTCCTGCCTCGCCTGCTGCTCCCCTCAGCAGTGTATTTCCATCGATTTGCCTGTTCTGCTCCCCACTCTGTCTCTGGCGAACCCTCTCGCCGCCCCACGCCTCTGGCCTGTACCCCAGTTTGTATGCATAAATAAGTAAATCTTTTAAAAAAAAGAAAGAATTGATGGCAGTGAAATTAGAACTGGCAGCAGAGCATCTCCCTGAATGTTCTGGTTCATAAGGACACATGTCGTTCTCCTCCCACCTCAAGACCTAGTCCTCAATTACTGCTTTCTTCTCTATCCAAGTCAATGATATTAATCCATTAAGTATCTACTTTTGTTAACACTGTACATTGCTTTGAGTGAATTAAGTGAATTGGTGAGTTGAAAAATCAAATGCGGCCACCTCGAGAGAGGAAATACATATTCAGAATAGCCAGGCAAAGTACAGTAGAGCATAAAGATATTTACAGTGGTTCTGTAAAGTGTTTTGGAAGTTTAACAAAATGAAAGAATTTCTATTTGAGGTGATTGAGGATGTGTCCTTAGAAGAGATACTATTTGAAGCAGAACCTTTAAGACGAACCAACTTCCAAAAAAAGCAGTTAAGAACTAAGAAGAAGGATAGTCCAAGAAAAGAAATAGCATGAGCAAAGCCTTAGAGATGAGAAAGGATAGGGCATGGCTGAGAAATAAGAAATAGCTCCATGATTTCAGCAACAGGGGATGCTTATAGAAGAGTGGGTGCTTTGTCTAGAAAGAGCAAAGTGAAAGAAAGTATGAGAGGCCCCGAACATCACCTGAAGGTACTCAAGGGGTGGATTCCTTGTTTTGTGCCAGTCATTAAATTAGAGTCACATACATACATATGTTGTTCAGCATTTGCCAAAACCTGAATTGTACATGGTACAATGACAATTTTTACAGAAGAGAACCCAGCTCTGAAACTGTCGATTCCTTGCTCAGAATCGTGGAGAAAAAATGCCAGAACCAGACTGAACTCTGCTGGCCCAGCTATAAAGTCCATGCACTACACACCATGTTCCCTATAGACCCAGGTCCGCAGTCCTACCTGGAAATGTCTGATCCTGGTCTATTTCTATAGTGAATCATCTCATCCAATCTGTAGCAATAGCCTCCTCATTGGATTACTGATTACTCATTGTTCCTGCCTTTCCTACCCCTTCCTCTGCTGCCAGTTTTCTTTCAGCAAGATTTCAATCCCCTGATCTTGGAGAGAGCAGCGCCCTATGCAGGGTAAATTGAGGCCCACACCCGCACCCAGTTTGTTTTCCATCCTGGCGTTGCAGGACTCTGAATCCATATACACTCTAGGCACGCAGCTTTTCCACCACTTTGAAAAACATCACCCCTTCCACATAAGACACCCGATAATCATTACCAAGAAGTGGATGGGGTCGAGGGAAGGGAGATGAGATGTATTTTGTGCTGATTGTTTCTTCTGCTCTAAGCCCTTCCTGTTTTCTCTGACTGCTCATCTGTAAAGTCCTGCTCCCTGTCCCCTCTGGGGTAGCTTCTCTAACCCTCTTAGTGAGGATTGTTTGCTTTTATGTGTGCTTGGGGTGTATGCCTAATATAGGCCCGATGCTACTAACTTTATAGTGGTTTAGCTGCTTGTCTCCCTGCTAGAAAGTGCTCTTACATGCAGACACCAACTTTTTCATCTTTGTGTAATCAGTCGCTAACCAGTGTCTAACACAGGGTCAATACACACAATACAGGCCCAACCCAGGGGTATTTCTTGTTGCAAGGTTGGGCGACAGGCACTGGGGAGCAGCCACAAGGCCTGAGGGGTACGATGAAGCCTCTGCCTAGTGCTCAGTAGGAGACTGTTTCCTGGGAATTTGGCATTGACCTAATGCGTCTGCTTTTTCTCCCTCATCCTTTATATGAGCTGTCTTACAATGATGGGCTCTTGTCTATTGGGTTTTACTTTGTTTAAACCTCCATAGGATTTTCTGTTTCAAGAATCTTACCTAATTTGCTTCCATTTGGGGGGTCATTTTTACATTTTATTTCTTTTAATTCCTTCAGTCCCTGCCCACTACCAACATAATGCACACACATACCCATACCTCCATAACAAAGATTGACCCCAATGGAGTTGCTTAGGAGACTCATTAACCATTGCTAATTAACTATTAATAAATACCTCCCTGTGGGATTTGTCTTTTGTGAAGGGCTCCCAGTGCAGTCAACACGAGCGCTTTGGGCAAGTTTCCCATGGCAGAGCTTGGCTGTGCACCACCCTCCTCTCTTTCTCAGAGCACCACACACCAGAAGTGATGTCAGGGGGCAGGGTCTAGGGTGGGTAATTGTCGGGCACAACCTTCTTTGTATTCAATTTTCCCTCCCTATTGCTCAGTTTCATCCCTCAGGACTTAGGCCAGCCTCCTTTGAAGAGCTTCTGTCCATCATCTGAAAATATCTGAGCTCCAACCTCTGAGCTACATTCTGGATGTAAATGACCTTTGCCTTCTGCTCAGTAATGACTGTTAACACCCACTATTTGCTCCATACTCTTGCCCAGAGGGGCATAATATCCCTAAGCTTAAAATGCAATTAAAAGCCCTCATGTTCCCCTAAAGAAAAAACTTTATTCTTAAAAGGATACACATGGTTATTAATCTCACTCTCCCTAATACCAAGGTCAACTCTGAGGGTTTCTCGGATTAGCTGGCTATTACCAGATTGGGATGTCCAACTTTTCTATTGCCTCTCCCTTATCCACAATGACTAAGAAGACCGTTCCTGCATCCCCTAATTGGCATTCTCCATGTCTGAATTTTAAAATGTTAAAACCTTTCTAACCCCTTCTCTCATTCTTAGATTCACCAACTCAGACCCTTTCCCCTTTATTTACTTATTTTTCATTCTGGTAATACAGTTGACAGCACAGTATGTAATTCAGAAGTATAGGATCTCTACCTTTAGGTGCTATTGCCAAGTCACACCCACCACCAAGGCATGCATAGTCTTCCATCTTCGTCCATTATGCTCCCTCCCCACCTCGTTCACCTCTCTCCCTCTCCCCCTCTAAAGTTTTAGTTCTATAGTCAGATTTCTCAGGTTTGTTTTGGCTTGTTTTTGCTTCACCCTTTGTTTTGTTTCTGTTGTTTATGAGTAAAACCACCTGATACTTGTTTTTCCTTCTGACATTTTTGCTTAGCATAAAAAAATCCCCTCTGGTTACATCCATGTTGTGGCAAAGGGCACATATTAATAGCTGGGTAGTATTCCACTGAGTTTCTATACCACACCTTCCTAAGCCACTCATTTGTTCTTGGGTGCTTAGATTGTTTCCATAACTTGACTATTTTAAGCAATGCTGCAACAAACATAGGAACTTGTGTTTTGTCTTCTTCAGACAGATACTTTGAGGTAGAATTGCTGGACCATAGAGTAGATCTATTTTTAATATTTTCAGAAACCTCCATGATGTTTTCCATAGGAGCTGGATCAGTCTACAGTCTACAGTCCTACCCAAAAGTGTAAGATGGTCCCTACCATGTGTAGACCAACTAACTTTTTAAACAATTTAAATTTCTGCCTTTCTCAATAACTATCACTGATCTTGATAGTTCACTATTTACTATGTTTCTTCAAAATATTGCAGCCAACGCCAAAATATTACTGGGTTGCTCCTTTTGCTGTTGGATCGAAGACACCCTTGAAAGGGGAGCTGGGAGTTGGATAAATCTTTAGGGTTCGACTCCTACATCTAATTACATCTGAATCACCCTTTTGCCTGGAAGCAAAACTCTTTTACCAAAATAATGATGATGATGATGATAATAATAATACTAATAATGATGATGATGATGATGATGATGCAAGGAACATATTTCTCTGTTCACACAGATGAGCATTCTCTATGTCTGTAAAGTTCTGGGCTGCAGAATACGTGCTTCTTCACTTTTACCAGACATTGCCCAATTGCTCGTTTGTGCGTTACCCTTCATTTGCTTAGTTATATAAAAGTTTTTAAATGGTAATTAAATGGAACAAAACTGGAGAAACTGGGTTTACCCAGATGGTAGGTTCTCACCTGTGTATACTTAAGAATGAAGGACAGAGCAAAAACAGACAAAAGTGAGAAAAAACCAACAGGATTTACTTATATCGGGAATGAGAAAAGGAAGAGCTAAGAGAGTGAAAGAGAAAGAATATTTACAGACTGGTTAGATGCCATGTATCTAAGCCCAGCTAGTGACTGCTCAGCAGACCCAGGTGACAGATAAAATTGTGGCTTAAAACTTGCTTATGGCAATTTGGCATTTTCTTCACAGACACCCCTCCCTGCTAACAGCTTAAGTTTCAAAGTCTCCAGTAGCTTTCTAACATCCCAAAGCTAGAGTTCCATCACCTTTTCCCATCAGTGGCCACTCAGAGGGTGGAGTCCGGAAAGGTCCACCTTCTACCACTGAGTTGACTATGAGCACCACCCACTGTCTGGGAGGTCGCATTTCACTGTTCTTCTTACAATATTAGCAAACCTGTCAATATGCCCACTTATGCTTTTGTTCTTTTCCTCTCATTATTTTTTTCTTTTTAACTTCTTGTGAAAAACACATTGTTCAATTCACTGTACCCTCATCACTTAATGCTGAGTAGAATTTCAAATAATCGTCAATTTTACTTTAAATTTTATTTGATCCTGATAGATGGCAACTTTCATCTAATGCAAACCACATTTATATATTTAGGTTTTCACACACAGAGATAAAAATTTTCCTGTTTTTACCTATTTTCCCACCAAAATGTGCCTAGGGATTCTAAATCTCGTTTAAAAATAGAATCTTTTTTTTCATGTTTTTTTTTAAAATTCATATCTTTTATATTTTTGCGTATTCTCCGTAGGTTAACCACCATGAATTCACCAGTGAACCATCACCATAGTCCCTTGTGTTCTTTTCTCCCCCTTTTTGAGCCCTTAGCCTCCCTCTCCCTTGCTGAATGTCTCTTTCTTATTTGGATCCACTATATTACTGTTACACCGGTCAAGAAATTTTTACAAAAGTCATGTTACTGAAATAAAATTAGTCATTTCCTATCAATTTGTATGTGCTCAACATGAATATGACAGTCAAATTCTAATTCTGGCTCTAGTTTTTTTTTGTAGTCTGCAATAAATTGATGTTTACATCACAAAATGAAGGCCAATAGTAATAGGCCTATGGTTAATACCTGTAAAAAAATCAAGTCATAGACTACTTCTTAGATTTCTTCACTTGTCTCTTGTACAGCTGTTCATGAGCATCTCTGGGGAGTGTCCAGCAGTAGTCAGTCAGCATTTTAGTGGACCATTTTCCCTGGTTCTTTGTTCCATTGATGGGATATCTTGATGAAAACGTTCGCCATGTTCATCACTAACCATACCACAGTTTTTAGGGAAGAAATCCAGATGGGAATGAAGGAAGTGGATCTCTAGAGACATATTACAGCCAAGTGTCTGATACTGCACCAGCATGTCTTTTACTAGTTCCTTGTAGTTTTCTGCCCTAACACTCCCAAGGAAGTTTGTAGACACTTGGCGAAAAGCATCCCATGCTTGTTTCACATTACCCTGCAGCAGGTTGTTGAACCGGTCATCTTTGAAGAGCTCTTGAATCTGAGGACACACAAAAACTCCCTCTTAAATCTTTGCTTTGCTGAGTCAAGGGAATTTTTCCTGCAGGTATCGGAAAGTTGGCGAGGCCTGGTCCATGGCTTTCACGAAATTCTTCATCAAACCTAGTTTGATGTGAGGGGGTGGTAGCAGGATTTTGTGAGATTCACCAGAGATGAGTTCTGGATATTCTTCTCTCCAACTGCTACATTTTGTCTGCAAGTCCATTCCTTCCACAAGCAGTGCAATTCACTTGCTCGGCTATCCCACTCACATAAGAAACACACGTATTGTGCATATCCCTGCTGCAGTCCCATTAAAGGGCAACTAGCTTCAAATCACCACAGATGTGCCAGCTGTACTTGTTACACTCAATGGCATTCAGTAGCTGCTTTAAGTTATCGTATGTCTCTTTCATGTGGCCAGCATGCACTACTGAAATAGATGGAAGATGGTTTCCATTGTGCAAAAGCATAGCCTTAAGACTCAGTTTCGGAGAGTCTAGAAATAGTCTCCATTCTTGTGGGTCATGAGTGATTTCTAAGGCATTCATGAGGCCCTCAATATCGAACAGAATACCAGAGTACTTTCCTTTCTGAAGAAAGACTCCAACTGCTGGTGGTGCTTTCGATGTAAAGTAATTGTGACATCTTCTTCTAGAAGATTTCATTGTTGGAGTCTTGATCCTCGCTATTCTGCCTTGTTCTTGGGTAAGTCCAAATCACAAACCAGGTCATTTAGTTCTTCCTGTGTTAGTCTGTGTGGGGTTGATGATGCACCACAGTGAAAATCTGGATCCCTGCATGCTGACGGAACAGGAGAAGAACAGGTCGGCTCACCCTTGTCCTCATCAGATGAATCAAGGGAATATTCTGCTGGAGATTCTGGAATAGGAAGTCCCTTACCATGTGGAACTGGTCTCAAAGCAGACAAAATCTGAAATATTTTTAATGCTCAACCTTTCCAACAGGGCTTTATATGGTGCACGGCTGACATCAGTTTACTTTAGCAGCCGCCCAACAGTAGTATTGCACTTGCATCAGAAAATGATGTAATCAACTCTAGATGATGTGTGCATGATGGTATTATGCAATGCGATGCAATATTACATCATTCTAGGCTGATTTAGGATGTTGTTGCAGTCCTACTGATAAATTTACACGGTGAAACATATAAAATGAAGTATATGAAATATCTTCAGATCAAGAGCTGATAAAAATTTTTAGGGTTATATTCATGATACTACAGATTAGGGCCTTTTAAAGTCAGTAACGATTTCAATGTTGACCAGTGTTATAAGTGAAACCATTTGATATTTTTCTCTTTCTTTCTGGCTTATTTCATTGCATATGATCCCTTCTAGCTCCATATATGTTGCTCCAAATTGCATATGTTTATCTTTTTTAAATGCTGAATAGTATTCCATTGTATATATGTACCACATCTTCTTGATCCAATCATCTATTTTTGGGCATTTGAGTTGTTTACATATTTTAGCTATTGTAAACAATGCTGCAATAAACATATGGGTGCATTTATCTTTTTGAATTAATGTTTTTGTGTCCTTTGGGTAGATTCCCAGAAGTGGTATTACTGGGTCATATGGAAGCTCCATTTTTAGCAATTTGAGGAACCACCATACAGCTTTCCATAGTGGTTGGACCAGTTTGCACTCTCGCCAGTAGTATAGGAGAGTTTCTTTTTCTCTACATCCTCACCAACATTTGTTGTTCCTTGTTTTTTTTAATATGTGCCATTCTTGCTGGTGTAAGGTGGTATCTCATAGTGGTTTTTATTTGCATATCCCTGATTATGAGGGATGTTGAACATTTTTTCATGTACCTGTTGGCCATTTGAATTTCTTCTTTGGAGAAATGTCTTTTAAGTTCTTCTGCCCATTTTTTGAGTGGAGTTTTTGCTTTGTTTTTGTTGAGTCATGTGAGTTCTTTGTAGATATTTTTGATTAGTCCCTTGTCTGTTGCATGGAGTGCAAATGTTTTTCCCAGTCTATAGGTTGTTTCTTTGTTTTGATTAATGTCTCTTTTGCTGTACAAAAGCTTTTTAGTTTGATGTAATCCCAGCTATTTATCTTTTCCTTCACTATCTTTTCTTTGGGGGATGGGTCTTTAAAAATTTTACTAAGATACATGTCATGTATTGCTCAACAAATGGTGCTGGGAAAACTGGACGACAACATGCAGAAAAAAGAAATTAGATTACTACTCACACTGTGCACGAAAACCAATTCAAAATGGATAAGAGATTTGGACATAAGACCTGAAACCGTAAAATATATAGAAGAAAATAGAGGCAAAACAGTGCATGACATACATCTTAGTAACATTTTTAAAGGGCCTCCCTGGTGGCGCACCGGTTAAGCGCTGCGCTGTGGAGCTGTCGGCAGCGGCGATGCGAGTTCGACGCCCGGCCAGGGAGAATCCCGCATGGCGTGGCAGACCTCTTCTGCCTTGCCCGCTGCTCCCCTTAGCAGTGTATTTCTGATCTGCCTGTTCTGCTCCCCGCTCTGTCTCTGGTGAACCCTCTCGCCGC
>PVIJ01012699.1:0-48445 GCA_004024925.1 Scalopus aquaticus
CCTCTTCCTCCTCTCCCTCCTCCCTGCCCTGTCCTCCCTTCCCTCCTCTTCCGTCAAGCATTTATTTATATCAGCGTGGACTCCTGGATATTTATTTACACTGGAGTTTAACCCAATTAACTGCGTTCCTGATTTTGCTGCTCCGGCTTTCCAGCCCAGCGCTGGGGTTCCTCGGGCGGCTCCGGGGCCCGCGGCGCCTTTGTTCGCAGGCTGCGCCAGCCTCTGCAACCGCCTCGCACCTCTGCCAGCCCGGCACCCTCCTGTGGGGGACCAGGCCCAGCCTGAGTGCCCTGGGCGGGCCGAGACCTGCGCAGACACGGGGTGGCTGCCCTGGGCCCTGAGGGGCTCGGCCTGTGGGGGCGCTCACGGCGTGGGCAGTGCCGCCGTCCACACACCTGCAGGCGCCTCCCTGCGCTCACGTGGACTGGAAGGAGGAAGAGCCGGGTCCTGACTCACCCTGGGGCATCGCGGGGTCACCTGGCCCAGCACAGCCAGCTCTGGCTGGGGGCCCCTCCGCCCCCAGCTCAGGCCCTGGAGCGATTCCCTTTGTGAAACAGCCTCTTCCAGGCACCTGGTCAGCGACTTTAAAGGTTTTGTTTCCTTGGGGCTGAAACGCCAGCGCTGGGGGCCGTGGGCGGAGCAGGCCCTGTGACGGCTGCGAGGTGGCCCCGGGGCCCCCTGGCTCCACCGCTGCCCCGTGCATCCTGGAGGAGGCGGGGACGGAGCTGGCCTGTGGTCCTGCCCCCCACAGGGCTCTGGGGAGTGGACGCCGGGCGAGGTCCTCTCTGCGCAGGACGCTTGGATGTGGGCACAAGGCCTCGCTGGGGCTCCGGACTTGGGCGTTGCGCCCCCCTCTGTGGTCCAGGGCCTGCAGGCCCAGCTCACCTGCTGCAGCCCCCCCACCAGAGGACTAGACGACTGTTTGGGTAGGGCTCCCCCGCGGTCAGCCAGGTGGGGAGGGATGCCCAGCTGGGTTGCCTATGGTAGGTAGGTGAGCTCTGTTCCCCTTCTTTCCCGCGATCTGGGGTGTTGCTGGGGAGACCCTCTAAAGCAGCAGAGTGACCGGAGGGCGGGGGAGGGTGACTGCGCTTGGAGGGGCTGCTGGCGGGGGGCTAGGCGGCCGGCATCCTCCCTGGGGCCGCCCCTCGCACTGGGCCTTGCCAGAGGGAGATCCCACGACCCAGACCCCCAGTCCCAACCCACCTCCCTCCAGGGGCCATGGTGAGGCCCTCCCGGCAGCCTGGGGCCTGGGGCCTGGGGTGCCCAGGGCTCCCGACGCCCTCTGAGCTGCCCGCACCAAGAGCCGGGGTGGGGGTCCCCGGGGAGGGGTTCAGCACCAGGGCGGCCGCCGGCCCGCGCACTCTGGGCAGAAGTCCGGGGAGGTCGTGTGGCCGCCTGAGCCCTCCGAGCCCCTGTCCCCGGATGGCTGGGGGTCCTCTGTCTCCACCTGTGGGACCCTGGGCGGGCTGAGGCCCCAGGATGGGGGGCAGGACCCCTCTGAGGGCCTGGGAGGAGGCTGGTCTGGGGGAGGAGCAGGAGGTGACCCCAAGATCACGACCGAGATGCAGAAAAGGAGGCCGTGTCTGATGGGGGTTCTGAGACCCGGTCAGCCTCTCCTTGCCCTGGGCCTGTCCCTCGTCTGTCCAAAGGTGGCCCCAGGGCCTGGGAGGCCACGGTCAGCCTGGACCACCCAGGGGAGCTCCCGCCCTCCTCGGCACCCCGCGCCCCCGCCCGCCCCCGCCCGCGTGTCACCGCTGAGCGCGCCCCGGCTCTGAGGGCGGTGGCCCCGTGGTCAGCGGTCCCAGAGCGTGAGCGCTGGCCTGTGGGGCCACACCCGGCCCCACCCCAAGACCGCTGGGTGCCCTGTCACCCCCCGAGGGGCCGCTCCGTGCGCGGGGCCCCATGCGTCCGGCCCTGCGGCCGCAGCGTCTGCGGGTGCGCTGCTGCTGGCCCGGTCCGCGCCCCTCCTGGCGGGCAGGGGCGCGAGCTCTGTTTATTTAGACTTTTCCTAAAGCTGACAGCTTGAATCAGGCTAATTTACCTGAAGTTTACCAACCCTCCTTGTATTTATTTTACGATATTTCACCGGCGTAACCCAATCCCGCCCTCTCCTGCCTTGTTTACGGCGGCGGGAGCATCTGTCTCCCACATCACCGCCCCGCGGCCCTGCTCCAAGGACGCGGAGGTTTCGGAGCGGGACTCGGGGCTGAGCGCAGGGGCGCAGGGGCCTCTGGGGTGCGCGGCCCGCCGGTGCGGGTGGGAGGGGCCTCTCACCTGCGCGCAGCCCACCGCGCTTCCCCGCGGGCTCTGGCCTCCGCTCCGGTGGGGGCCGGTGGGCGGCTGTCGGGGCTGCCCTGGGCAGCGCGGGAGAGGACACTCGGCCAGCGGCGGGCCGGCAGCTCCGGAGCAGTGCGCCCGCGTCTCCGGGGCGGCGAGGGCGCGGAGGGGGGAAAAGATGGCGTCGGCGGGGAGACCCGCGCAGTCAGGAGGGCCTTCCTGCAGGAGGGGCGTTTGCGGCGTCCGGACGGAGGACGGGCAGCCCCGGAGGCAGGGCAGAGGGGGGAGCGGACGCCCAGGCGGCGGGCGAGGCCTGGGGGCTCCGAGCGCAGGACCCCGCGCCGCAGCCTCCATCCCTGGGGGGTGGGCGCTCTCGCCCTGGGGACGCCCGGCCTGCCCGGGGCCTGCGGTGCCCACGGACCCTGACGGCTGGCCAGGAGGAGCTGGGCGCTGACGCCCGGCGATGCCCCCACGCCCTGGCCCGGGGGCTGATTTGAGGAAGGGGCTTCTCGCGGCGCTCAGATGGCAAGAGGGGAGGCCGGGGCTCCGCCGAGGTCGAAGCCCCGTGTCAGCCGCTCCGCTTCCGCCCTGGGGGCGCCGGCCCCGCCGCCTCCCTCCGCGGGCCGGCTGGGGCGGGAGAGGTCCAGCGCGCCGGGCCAGCGGAGGGAGGGCGGGTGGGGGCGCGGGGCGCCGGGGGCGGCCGCCAGCCTGTCTGGGCCCCCGCGCGGGCTCCCCGGGAGGGGCGTGCTGCTCCCGCCATACATCTCTGTCAAAACCTCTATGAATAAATTAACCTTTTTAAAGATTAGTGCACTCTAATACCTCGGGGTTTTTTAAACAGAACAAACGCTAAAAATATTTTGACAGAGCTCGCCGACTCCGCGGGGCGGCCTATCAGCGCGCCCGACCGGCCCGCGGTGCCCAGCCAGCCCCAGGGGCAGCGCCGAGGCGGGCGAGGGCGCCCCCAGTGGGCCCTGCCTCAGGGTGGCGGGGGTGGGCCCCCCGGGGGTCCTGCCGCCCAGCGCTCAGCGGGAGCTGGTGTCGTGGGGGCTCCGGGTGCTGAGCTGGGAGGACACAGGCCTAGGCCCCGGGTGGGGTGCGCCGGGGGTGCCGAGCACGGGGGGCGCCCAGAGGCCTTGCCTCACCCTGAGCCAGAAGGAGGCACTGAAGGGGTGGGGGGCGCAGAGCAGAAGGCACCGGAAGGTGGGGCGTTCAGGCGGCGCCCCGAGACCTGAGCTGGACAAGGGGGCAGGGGCGCCCAGCCCCCGCGTCCTGTCCGCGTCCTGTCCGCTGAGTCCTCGTGCCCCGGAGCGCGGCCGAGGCCCGTGTTCCCTGGGCCCGGGTGCCCCCGGCCGCAGCCCTGGGGACAGCTCCTCCGCCCCCCCGGGTCCAAGCTGCTGGGCTCTCGAGGCCCAGCGGTCAGCGCCGGCCTGGTGGTGACAGTGGGAGCCCCCAGGGGCTGCCTCAGCCGGCCTGGGCCCCGCGGGAAGGGGTGGGGGAGGGGCGGCTGCGGGAGCCCGGCCGCTGGGGGGTCTGCGCCAACAGCTGTCGCGGGGGGCCGCCGGGGGCAGCCGTCCAGCCTCAGACCTCCCTTTCAGCGATGTCCGCGGTGCGTCCCCCACCCACCCCCAGCCTCCGGAGCCCCTCGGGGCCTGACCCGGACCCTCCCCGCCGGCTGCCTCTGATGTGGCCCCTCCCTGGTTTCCAGGTCTTTGGGGTGCTGACGCCCCTCCTTTCCGCCGCCCCAGCCCCTGTGTATCCAAGCAGTTCTCCTGCCCCCCTGGAATGCCTCACCCCCCGTCTTCCTTGCTCCCCAGGCTGAGCTGGTCCTGACGATCGCAGTGCCCCCTCTGAGGAGACTCCCACCCTGGAGTGCCCTTCTGGGGGGCCCTGGTCGGGGCTGCCTGGCCTGTCTCGGCGGACCAGGCACAGCTGCCACAGGCCCTGCCGCTTCCGTTCCTGGGGGGCAGCAATCTGCCGGAAGGGGGTTCGAGGCCCTGAAGGAGAGGGCGGGAGGGTCCAGCCGGCCTTCCTGCACCCGAGGCTGCCGGGGCGCCCACCCCCGCTGAGCGCCTCACACCTGTTCTGGCCGCCGCTCGGCCCCCGGGTGTGTCTGTGCTGGACAGAAGCCGCCAGGCCGCAGCTCTGCTGTGGGGCGACACAAGCGGGAGGAGGGTCTCGGCGTGGCCCCGTCCCGGGCGGCTCGGAGGCCCCGCCGTCCCTAGCCGGTGCGGCGGGTGGTCCTGAGGTCCTGGTGCTCGCGGAGGCCCCAGGAGGGCAGGGGCTTAGCTCAGTCTGGCCTCTGGCCACACAGCCTGGCCCTTCCCGGGGCCTGCAGGCGGGGCGGGTCAGAGCAGGCCTGGCCAAAGCAGACAGAGCGGGGCGGTGGTCCCAGGAGGCAGCCCTGCCAGCGGGGTGTGTGGGCCGGCGCCGGGCTCCTTGGCCCCCTGCCTCTCGGGACCCTGAGCTCTGTGGGCGCAGGCGGGGGTCTCATCTGGGGTGTCAGACTAAAAAATGCACCAAGGACTTTCATACGGAGAACGCCTAGGCTCTGGGCACAGCTTCCCTTTGGGGACTGGGCGCAGGGGCGTGGGGGATGAGCGCGGAAAGCAGAGTCTGACCCGGAGAAGATGGGTTGGACGTGGCCCGGGGTTGGGGGTCTTAAACCAGGGAGGCTTCCTGGAGGAGGAGGCGCCTGAGCTCAGGAGCAGCTGAGCGTTCCCCTGCAGCCGCTGCTGCAGTCTCCTTCTGCTGGGACATTCCACTCTGGGGCAACGGCGAGGCCCTCCTCAGCTGTTGTGGGCTGGTCCTGAGGGGGTGAGGGAGGCAGTGCTGGGGTCCCTGGGGGCGTGAAGCGGGAGGGTGGTGAGAGGTGCCTGAGGCCTGGTTTCTGTCCTGCGCGCCGTGGGCCCCGTGCCGCTGGAGTGACCAGGGCCGGCCGCCGGCCAGCAGGTGTCGTGTGGACTCCACGTTTGGGAGCTGGGACATCTGGTGTCTCAGCCCGGTGGGAGGTGAGGCCTCTGACCCAGGCCCCCATGTCCACCGCTCCCGTCTGTGGCGGCTGGAAGGGGCTGGTCCCGGGGGAGCTGGCGTGGTCCCTCCCTGGCTCTGGTCAGGCGTCCCCGGCTGGGCCCCCTGGGGTCCACCCGGGGGCTCGGGGACCCCTCGCAGAGTCAGCGGCGGCTCCTCAGCAGCTGGCTCCCGTCTGTCGTCTGTCCTCGGTCTCCCTGCCCCGGCCGGCCCTTCGTCACAGTGCGGAGGCCGGTGTGGGCGTGGGGCCTCGTGAGCGCCGGGCTCTGGGCAGGGCCCCTCGGGGGGGCAGCCCGGCAGGCGGGTCCCACCGGCGGGGGCTCCGGGTCGGCGGGCGCCCCCCCGACCGACAGACACATGGCTGTTTCACAAAAGGCAATTCAACAGGCTTTGGAGCCAATCCCGAAATCTGCTCACAAGGACCTCTATTTATAGCGCTCCCGTGCTCGTGGCCGCGCACTTTCAGGAGTTTATAACTCTATTATTAAATTTAGAGTTGGCTGCGGTTTTAGTTCAGCGTGAGAACGGCATACCGCGGGGGTCTCGGAATGCGGCTTGGGGTGGCTGCCAGCAAGTGTTTGCGGGGGTCCCGCCCCGGAGGCAGCCCAGGTGGGTCCCGAGCCCCCGGCTGCGGGCTTTCCGGAATCTTCCGCAGGGGCGCTCGGGCGGCTTCTCTGTGCGGGTGTCTGTCCCTGGGCGGGGGGTGGGCGCACGGCCCGTCGGAGCTGAACGTGGGGAGGTCCCTCTTTGGGCGGGGTCTCTGCCGCGGGGCCCTCGCCCCCCGTGGCTGGCAGGGAGGGAGGTCTGCTTTGGACCCCGGGCCCGAGCTGCCCGCGCCCAGCTTCTGGTGCTTGGGTCTGCTGGACGCGACAGGTGGCTTGGGCGCCCGGCTGCCTCCTTGGTACAAACTTGGGGTGTGGGGCGCCTCTCTGGCCGGCTCGCTCGGGGTTCGGAGGGGCTCGCTGTCGGCGCTGGGTCCCCCTTTCCGTTCCCCCCTCCCTCCCGTTCCCTCGCCTGAGCACTGAGCCCCGACTTTGCACCTGGACTGGCCGAGACCCGGGCCCTGGGAGAGGGCGCTCCTGGGCCTCTCCCAGCTGGGTGGCCAGTGGGTGGCAGGACCTGGCCAGGCAGCTGGCCCTCAGAAGGCCAGGACGGCCCGTGTCCCCGGGGGCCAGGCGGGAGCTCGATCCCAGGGCAGCTGCCGGCCGGCCTTGGTGTGGAGGCGCGAACGCGGCTCCGGGCGGCCAGCAGGGGGTGTCCCTGGCCTGCCTGGGCCGCGCCTCCGCAGGCCGGGCACATCTGGAAATGTTTGATTTGATAGAGTGTCGCTTTACATTGCAGAAATGAGCGTAAGCGGTTTTTTGACCCACCAAGTGAGAAATGTGATCTGGGTTTTACTGCCGACCCTTTAAATAAAAACCAGATCGCTTATTAAACCATTATCTGTCAGGCCGGGGGGGTCCGAGTGGACCTATCAGCGCGGACGGAATCTCCCGTCGGGCAGCCTGGTCGCCCAGTGCCTCCCAGGGCCGAGGGACCGGCCAGGGGCTGCCTGCGGGGCCCCAACAGACCCCCGGGGGCGGGGGACGCTCTGAGCCCTGGGCTGGTGCCGGGGGCAGGCCGGGCCCCAGCCTCGCAGAGGGACGGGCGCCAGCGGAGGGGGGCTGCTGTGCTCGCCACTGCCCGGGGCCGGCCCCGCCGCCTCCGTGCGGGACGGTGAGGGGCCCTCCCAGGCCACCCCCGGGCCTGTCCACCGGGGCGCCCGCCGCGCCCAGGGCTGGCCCTCTAGCCCGCCCTCCGTTTGGAACCGTTTCAGCAACGAATTGGGCTCGTTTCTGTTTTCATGGTGGGGTCTGATGTCGCCGGCCTCGTCCCCAGCGTTTCCGGCCAGCGGGCCTCCCGCCCAGCTGCGGACCGTCCTCTCAGCTGATGGCAGGCCGCTCTCGCGCACTGACCGCAGGGACCCAGGCCCCGGGGGGCCGGGTGGTGTGGCTGGGACCACCCAGGTGGGTGGGGCCGCCGGAGCGGGGTGGGGGGCAAGCCGGGCCGCTGTGCCTGGTGGGGGCCGCGCCGCACTCCCGGGGCCCCAACCCCAGGCCCGGCGGCCGGCTGCGGGGGCAGGAGCCTGGGCGCCACGCGTGGGCGCTGTGCTGTGGGGCTCGCGGGGCGCCGGCACTGGGAGGGCCGTCTGGCGTCTCTACTCAGGCCCGGGGTGCAGAGCCTGCGGGCCTCAGAGAGGAGACGCCCGAGGCGGGGCCGGCCTGCGGGCGCCCGGGACCCCGGGGGCGGAAGGGTCGGGGAGCGGGGCGGGTCCTGAGCCCACCGGCGCGGCCGGGGAAGGCCACGGTCAGGGCTGCAGGCCTCGGCCGCGCTGGCCGCCCCCTCCTCGCCACGGCCCGCTGCCCGCGGTGGATTGGCTGGGCAGATTTATCTCCGCTGTCGCGCCGGGAGAAATACGGCCGTGCCCGGGTCGCCGCGCAGACAGTGGCAGGGCCGCTGCGTGATGTACGGGGCCGCCGTGGCCGCCCGCGCGCGCCTCACCTTGAGCGGGCTGTGGCGCGGCGGGCAGCGTCCTGGGGCCCGGCAGCGTCTGGCTCTGGGGCGACTGGGTGGGCTCTCAGGTGGCACCTGGACATGGGGCCCGGCTCAGGGGACAGCTGGGGCCCGGGGCCCGGGGTCCAGGGTGGGAAGTGCCTCCCACGGCTCCAGGCCCAGGGAGACGGGCCGGGCAGGACGCTGCCCGTGGCGCGGCCGGCCAGTGGCACAGCGGCCCTCAGGCGTGACTGGGCCGCCGCGGAGGGTGGGTTGGCAGCTGCCTCCCGCTGAGGGGCGCCCAGGGGCAGGGGCTGTGGCCACTCCTCAGGGAGGCCGTGGGGACACAGTTGGTGCCAAATAAACGCCGGATGCACACGTGACTACGGGAGGAAGCCGCGGGCTGGGGGCGGGTGGCGCGCTCGGCCGGGACAGCCCCGGCCGCTGGCCCGGGAGACAGGCCGCGGCCCTCCTGCGGGCAGCACAAGCAGCGATGGGCGAGCAGCGTGCACACGCCCCGCGCACACACGGGCCCGCAGCACGGCACACCGAGGGGCTGCTCCCAGCAGCACGGACCCTGGGGCGGCCCTTTGGCTGCCCGCAGTGACCATGGCAGGAGAGGGCGGTGCCGGCCTCCACCAGCGGGGCCGCCCGAGCCCACCTTCCCTGGGGCCTCCAGTCCCCCCGGGAGCCGGGGCAGGCGGGCAGCTGAGCCCTCACTGACCACTGCGCGCGGCCTCCCCCAGGGCTGGGCAGACCCGGCCCAGGGACCCTGCGGCTCCTGGGGGCTCGGGAGCTCAAGTGCCCAGCCAAGACCGGCAGCATCGCCGGGGCGCATCGTGGGGCTCGGGAGACGCCCCACCCCTCCCGCGGGGGCCTCTGCCCGGTGGCCAGCGCTCAGGCTGCGCCCAGGCCCCGGTCACCCTGGGGCTGCGTCCTGCCCCGGCCCGGCCGTGTGTCGTTGGCCAGGGGATCAGGCACGGGCGCCCGAGCGCTGCGCTGCTGTGGGGACCGTGCCGAGGCTCGGGGCAAGCGTGGGGTCTTCGGGACGGACCCCAGGCCGGGCAGCGCCCTCCGAGCTGAGGCCAGGGCCTGCGGGGCAGGCCGCCTCCTGCCGCGTCGCCCCACACCCCCGTGCCTGCCCACCCCGCAGCAGGGAGCCCAGCCCGGAAAACCCCCAGAAGCAGCCGGCCCTGGGTGCGGCCCCTTCAGGCCTCTGCGGGCCTGGCGGCTCCCTCCCGGTGCCCACTCACAGCTGGCTGGGCCGGGACACCCGCCGGGCACGGCCTCCTCCCCAGCCCCGGGGGCTGTGGGGGCAGCCCGTGTGGGGGTCCTCGCCCTGGGGCCAGCGTCCCCACGTCAGCCCCCCAATCCATTGGGCCTGGGTGGTGAGGGGCGAGCCCTGCCGTGTCCGGCGGGGCCCCGGGGCCGCAGCAGCACCAACCCCGCCCGTCCCCCGGGGGCGCCCGGTCGGACGCGGGTGGGTGGGTCCCAGCTTGCCGGGCCACCTGTCCACCCGGGCGCCGTGATTTACCGCCCCTGCCCCTTTAACGGCCTCCCGGGCGCCGCGCCCCTCCTGCCCGCAGCCGAGCGGCTGAGCTGGGAAAATCTATTACGGCCGCGCCATTAATCTGGGGCTGCCGCCGCGGGCGCTTCGGGCCGCTATTTAATGGGCTGCTTCCCGGGCTCCGGGCCCGCTGCCCGCCGCTCCTGATCAGCTTTGTTTAATTATCAAAATATTTGATGCAGAAAATTGACATTAGTTCTGAAGGGCCTGCCCTGCCCCCGCCCGGCTCCCGGTGACATTGAGTGGCTCGGCCGCGCCGGCCTGGCCTCAGAATAGCAAGTGGGCTGCCCGCAGCCCTGCTCAGCCAGGCGGACACGCGGACAGTCCGAGCGCTGGGTGTGGGGCGGCCGGGCCCGGGGCACTTCCTGATGGCCGGCCAGGCCTCTGCTGGCCCTTCCGAGCGCCCGCGCCTGCCCCGCCCCCGGCGGGCTCCCTCCCGCGGAGAGCGGAGCTGGGGCCCAGCCTGGCCTTGGAGGGGCCGCCTGGCCTGTCTGCTCCTGCCCTCTGCGGAGCACCCCCAGGCCACTCGGGCGGGGCCAGGGCCTGGGGCGCCTCTTCAGGGCCAGGGCAGGGCCTTGCCAGCTGTGTTGGCATCGTCGGGCAGAGGTGGGTCGGCTGAGCCCGGCGGCGGGGCTGCCCATCTCGGGTGGCCGGGCGCTGGTCTGGGCCTGCCCTGTGCGCCGCCTCTGCTGCCCGGCGCCCCAGCCCACGGGCCCCGGCCTCCCCTGCAGCCTGCCCCGACGCGCCCGCGTCCTCCCCGCGCCCCGGTCCGGCCCCCCGGCGCTCCCGGGCCTGGCTGGCGAGGGCGGAGGCCCAGACCCGGGACCCGGCTCGGCCAGCCCCCGGGTCAGCAGACCCCAAACTCATTTACCGGCTCACAGCCCCGGCCTCGGCGCCACTGGCCGCACGTGTCCTCCAGGGCGGCTGTTTTCAGATGTCAGATAATTTTCGAAACAGAAAGTAGTTTCAAGGTTGAGGAGATACCATTATGGAAAACAAATCCCGGCCAGGCTGGGCCGGCCGGCCTCTCCGCCACGCGTCCCGCGAGGGCCGGGCAAGGGCAGGGCCCAGGGAGCCCCGAAGCAGAGGGAACAGGTGGCCGGCGCGTGCGTGCTGGGCGCGGTCACTCGGGAGCACGGGGCGGCCGGCCGGCTCAGCCGGGGCAGGCGTGGACACGGCGGGGTCTCGTCCTGCCCCGAGTCCCCTCAGCAGCTGGCTGGCGCTGCCCGCCTCCGTCTCCCCGGGACTGCTGGGTGCTGCGTCCATCGGCCTCTCCAAGTCAGGGGCACTGGCCCGACTGCCGCCTGCAGCTGTGCCGAGACCACGTCTGCCTGGCCCCCTCCGCGGGTACCCCCAGAAGGGCTCGGCAGCCGGCCCTGGCCGCCTCGGGCTCGCTCCCGGGGTGCCACGGATGGCCCAAAACAGGGAAACTGAGTCACAGGCTGAGTCACGTCCAGGGCTGGGCTCCCTCCCCCGCCTGGGGGGCCCTTCGGGCCTCTGCTCTTCTGGGGGCACCTGGGGTTCTGGGCTGTGGCCATGGCCCCCACCCCTGGGTGTGTGGGTGTCTCTTTGCAGGATCTGTCCCGGACTAGGCCCCCCCAAATCTAGATTTCATGGGGAGACCCTTCAGGACCACACCTGGGAGAACCGATTCCCCTATAAGGTCACGACAGGCTGGAGCCTGGGCGGTTGTGGGGGCCCCACCCAGGGCCTGCGAGGGGCCCCCAGGAGCCCCGCCGGAGTGTGGCTAAAGCCAAGGTGGCCGGCCCGAGCCACCGCGGCCTCTTACATCTTGGAGGGGCGCGGGGGCGGAGAAACGTCGGTTGACAGTTAAACCTGGGGCGACCCGCCCCGCCGCCGGCCTTTGGTCTCACGCCCCGGCGCGGGGGCGCAGGTGACCCGGGGGCTTCTCGGAGCCGCTGCGGCCGCCGTGGCCCCGCCCTGCGCCCGGCGTCGGCCCCGGGGGCGGGATGGGCGGGCGCTGGTCCAGCCGCCGCGCATTTGTTTGTGGTCAGGAGTCGTCGCGGACCCGGCCGCCGGGACGCGGCTCCCGACACTTGCGGTTACTGCTGCCCCGGGCTCGCTTCTGCGCGGCCACCGCTGACCCGGCCGCCTGCGCCGGGCAGCCGCGCCGCTGCCCGCTCCCCTGGACGAGCCGCCGGCCCCAGAGACCCCCGCTCGGCCCCCACCGCCTCTCCCCAGAGACCCCGCCCTCGAGGCGCCCACCCCCCACCCCGGCCTCCCGCGGGAAGCTCAGCGCCCCGCCCCGCCTGCCCGCTGCGCCCCGCGCCCTTGTGCCCCCGCCCCCGCGCCGCCCCCGCCCGGACCGTCCTGGCCGCTGTTGCAGCCTTTGCGGGCTTCTGAGGCGGGGCTGAGGGGGGCGCAGGGCCGGAGGAGGCGGCGCTGAAGACCCCATCTCCTTCCACACCCTGGAGCTGTTTCCTGCGGGGGACACCTCCCAAACCCACGCCCATCCAGGTGACCTCGCCTGGCAGCCCGCCCCCCCATCCTGTGCCCCACCGCTGCCCGGGGCCACACCTGGACGCCCGCTGACGCCAGCCTTGGGCAGCCCCCGGCCCTGCGGGTCAGCTTGGGGAGGGGTGCCCTGGCGGGCAGTGGGGGGGGCGGCCCGCGGGAGTGGGGGGAGGAGGGGGAGGGGGCTAGGGAGAGGGGTAGGGAGGAGGGGGAGGGGAGGAGGGGGATGGGGAGGAGGAGGAGGGGTGGGAGCAGCCCACCTGTCCCCCTGGGGTGCTCACGGCCCTGAGGGCAGCAGCTGGCCCCTGAAAGCCTTTGGCCCCGAGACCGCCGACCTTCCTTCCTGCCTTTCTGGGCCGAGAGCCCGGCCCTGGGGATGGGGTGTGGGCTGCTGCCCCTGGACGCGGCCCTCCCGATGGGCGCTGAGACCCGCCGTGGGAGCGCGGGCACCTGCAGAGGCCGCGGTCCGAGGGGCTGGGCACGGCTGCAGCCATGCTGGGCCCAGGGTGCAGACACCCTCTGTTCTTGGCCCGCACCTGGCTTGCCGCCCCCCCTCAGGGACGGCCTCTGCCTCTGGGGCCCGAGGCTCAGTCGGGGAAAGGAGGTGGCCCCGGCCTGTGCTGGCTGCGAGCCCTGCCGGTGGGGGGCGGCGGCCACGCTCCGGAGTCTGCCCCCAGGGCCCCGGAGGGCACCGAATAGGCGCCCACGTCCAGCGGCCTGAGGCCTCCCCCTGATGCTCGGGAGACCCTCCCCAGGGCTCCCCTGGGGCCACTGGACCAGGCGTCACCAGCTGGGGCCTGGGGCAGGAGGAATTTACCTGCTCCCAGCTCGGGGGCCCGAGTCCGCCTGCTCAGGGCGGTGGGCCGGGCGGGGGCCGAGCCTCGTGCCCTGACCTGCTGGTGGGGCGTGGCCACTAGGGCGGCCCCCGGTGCCATCTCCTCTCGCCTGTCGTCGTCCCGGCTCTGCCGTACCCCTACGGGCCGCTGTCCAGGCGCGGGGTCAGCACTCATAGGTCGCCCGCCGCCCACGAGGGCCCCAGTGAGGCCTGGACCCCTCTCCTCCAGCGGGGCGCCCATGCAGGAGGACGTGCCGGGGTCCGGAGGGGTCGGGCGCCCGGTGCATGGGCCTGGGGTCGGGAGAGCGCTGCCGCGGCGGGGACAGCCTGGGCACGCGTGCCCCACGGGTGGCAGGGAGTCGATAGGGCAAAAGAGCATGTGGGAGACCTGGATCTCGGGGAGCAGAGCTGCTTTGCAGGGGTGCCTCCCGAGCCTCGCAGTCACCGCGCCCTAAAGGCAGAGCTGCTGGCCCCGTGTGGACGTGGCTGCCTGGTCGTGCCTGACCTGGGGCCGGGGCAGCCTCTGGGAGCTCGGCCAGGGCCGACTCTCGGGCCTGGGGCTGCGGTGGGGGCGCCCCGGATCCCTGAGCCCAAGGGGGGGCCAAGGCCAGGCCGTGAGGGTGGACCTGGGCCAGCCGCTGCCCGGCTGGGAGGCCCCGCGTGCGCAGGGCAGGGGCAGCCCACCCAGCGCCGGCCGTGGGGCCTCGTGCCAGCGCCGGAGAGTGGCCGGGCCACGGCGGGGCAGCCTGCCCAAGGGGCCCGGGCCCGGCCACTGATCCGTGGGGCCCGGCACGGCTCGGGAGGGAAATGTGGAAGCGATTACCCGAGAGCCGGCGCTGGAGCGAGTCCACAGAGACCCCGGCCGGTCCCCGCGCGGCCCCTCGCCGTGTGCTGATGAGGCAATTAAGGCGGGATCCTCCGGCTTTGATCTCGATGGGGTAATTTCTGCAAAAACATCACGGAGTGATAGATACCCATAACTCAGGGCCCTTAATTGTACTTAATTTGTTTGGAATACGAATGTGCATTTAATTAGGCCCCTCTCGGCCCGCATGCTTCAAGCGGGGCTGTCAGGGAAAATTAAGGCCCAGCCTCCTGCGCAGGCCCTGGTCTTTATCAGGCACGGACAGCGGTCTTCGAGCAGAAGGTCAGAGATAATTGGGCCGTGAGCCCCTCGGCGAGCTGGGGAGGAGGCTCCCCCGCGGGGGATGGGCGGGGCCCCCAGGTGCAGGCCCCGGAGCCCGGGTGGGTCGTGGCCAGAGCCGGGCCAGGGTCCACCGCTGGGGTCAGCTGAGGCCCAGCCCAGGCCCTGGCCTGTACCACCTCTGCCGCGAACGCCGGCCACAGGAGGCCACAGCTGAAGGCCTGGGGCGGGCGGTGGCCGGCGGGGGCCAGCGGCGCCCTGCCCACAGCTCCTGCCCGCACCGAGGCGTGCCTGGCAGTGCGCGGGGCGGGGCTGGCCGTGGCCGTGCTGGGCCTGGACCTGGGCTGTTTGGGGAGAGCAGGGGGAGCTGCGGCCTCTGGCCGCTGGGGCCACTGGGGGCGCGGGGGCTGCTGACGGGGTGCCAGCCCAGCCTCCGGGCGAGAGGGCCGGCTTGCAGCCAGAGGCGGGTCAGGGGCTTTCGGGCCTCCACGGGGAGCCGTGTCCAGACCACAGCGGCCCCCAAAGACGCAGAGGCTCAGGGGAGACCCCGTCCTCGGAGGGGCTGCGGGCAGGGAGCCCACTGCACGTCCAGCCCACGCCTGGGGCCCTCAGTGCCAGCCGGCGGCAAGCAGGACCCGTCTCAGTGTCCGGCCCCCGGACCCTGCCCGTCCGGCCGGCTGGTGTCCCGGGGCTGCCCCCGCCAGCGCCACCTCGCCGGGCTCTGGTTCCTGCGGAGGCTGCGGTGGCGTCCAGGCCCCGCTGAGCTGCAGGCCCGGCCGGGCACCGTCCTGCCTCCCGGCCAGCGCTCCCGGGCAGCTGCTCCCGGCGGGCCCGACGCCATGGGCTCTGGAGCTGCAGCTCCGGCGTGGCCACGGGGCGGCGGAGGGAGGGCTGGGCCGGGCGGCCTCGGGCCGTCCAGGCCGGAGGGGTCTTGCCCACACAGGCTGTCCCTCACAGCCCTCTGCAGGGTGGGGGCTCGGGAAGGCCCCTCGCTGCCCCCCACCTTATCCTGAGCCAGAAACCACTTCCGAAAGTAAATCCTACGTCGTGTTTAAAAAGAACGACCTCGTTAGGGGCCAGCCAGGCCGGTGTGGGGCCGGGCAGCCCCGAGCGGCCGGCGGGCAGGCGGCGTCAGGGCCCGTGGCTGGCCCGGCCCCCAGCCCACCGGTGCGCGTGGGGCGGCGCGTCCCTCAGGCCCGTGTGCGGGGCGCTGGGTGCGAGACCCCCTCTGTGCAACACGCCTCGGAAGGGGCCCCCAGCGCCCCGGTAAGCCGGCACTGCCGAGGGGTGGCGCTTTGAGGAAAGGTTTGGGGGTGCTTGTGCCCGACGCAGGTTCGAGCGCCGCCCTCGCCTCAGCATGCGGCACCCGAGGCCGGACCTGCGTCCCGAGGGGCCGGCGCGGGGACCGAGAGGGAGGGCCCTGGCCCCCGAGGCCCGGCCCCGCCCCTCTGCTGGCTCGCCAGGGCGTCCTGCGCACCCCTGAGAACGGGCAGGGGCCGGCAGGGGGTCCATGGTCTGGGGGTGTCGGCAGAAGTGGAGAAACCACAGCACATGGCACTGGCCTGGCTTTGGGGCCCCAGCCCAGCCGGCTGTGAGGCCCGGGGCAGGAGCCTCAGTCCTGGGGGAGGGCCCAGTGGCCTGAGGCCTTGGCCCCTGAGGCCTGCCCGTCCGCCCTCTCTACTGCCTGACCCCCCCACCCCGATGGTGCTGGGAATTGGGGGACCAGCTGAGCCCAGCTGGAGCTGGCGCGGGGCCAGTAGGTGCCACTGTGCTGCCCAGGGCCTCTCCAGAACGCTCCAGACCGGGGACGTCAGCACCAGGGCATGGGGCAGCAGCCGCGTCCAGCAGTGTCCGGCAGTGCCGGTCCGTGTCTACACGCGCCCGTGCGGCCTGTAACGCTGCCCACTCCGCCTTCCCGAGGCCTGCGTCCACTGCCCTGTGCCCAGCCCTGCCCCTGGTTCCTGCAGTGGCCGCGAGGCAGTGCGGACCAGCGCTCGGCCTGGGGGTGCGTGGGGAGGCGTGGGCTCCCCCCCAGGTGACCCAATGGCTGCTGGGCCCCTGGCGGCTCAGGGCCAGGAGAGGCGGGCGGCTGCCCGGGCCCCGGCCGTGCCAGAGTGGACGCGCCCTCCCGCGGAGCCCGGAGCAGACCTGCGTGGCCAGGGCCTGTGCTGTCCGTCGGCCGCCGCTCTGCGGCCCGTGAACCCTGCTGACGGGGCTGTACCAGTGACAGTAGATTAATATCTCTTTAATCAGCCCAAATGAGCGCGGCACCCGGTGACAGTCCAATTTTCTGCTAACAGATTGTCGCCCATCGAAGCCCGGCGCTCAGCTGATTTTTATTTCTGCCGGAGATAATTCAGCACGCGCGGCCCAGCCGTGTCCTCCCGCCGCCGCCGCGCCGCCCAATAAATCTCGCCTGCGCGGGTCCCCAGCCCCTGCCAGGCGCGGACAGAGCCTCCCTCGGGCAGTCGGCGTGGGGGGGCTCTGGGGCCCCCGCGGTCAGCGGGCCACCCCTCTGGGGCCACCGCTGGGGGGCGAGGGGCCGTGGGAGGAGGGGCGCGTGTGAGCCAAGTGTGTGTGCGTGTGTGCAGCGTGAGGCCGTGTGTGCGAGTGCGCCGGGCGGTAAGACTGTGTGCCCGTGTGGGGGTGCACGGCCAGCACGGCCGGGCACAGACGCCCCTGGCCGGCTGGCAGGTGCTCCAGCGGTGCCCCCGGGAGGGCTCGCTGGCCGGGCAGAGCCGTGGGGGGGGCCCCTGCCGCGCACTTGCACGCAGACCCCCAAGCTGCACCCTTGCCTGGCTTTGCCCAGCACAAGTTTCTGGGGAGCGGGTGGCCCCGGTGTGACCCCCCGGGTCAGACTGATGTGCTGCGTCCCTTGTCGCGCTGAGCAGCGGGGCCGGGGCCCAGCCAGGCCTCCAGGCCCCGGTCACTCGCACCAATTCTTTAAAACAGACGCGGCCGAGACTCGCGGCTCCAGGCCACACTGCCGGGGCGTGGGGCAGCACCTGCCGGCCAGCGGGGGGCTGGTGCCCGCACCGCGTGCTGGGCCCACGTCCAGGCCTGGCCCTGGTCGCCGCTGCCCTCCCTGGCCGGGAGTCCTCCTGGTCAGGGCTGCCCAGCTGGGCAGACCGGGAGGGGAGGTGGGCTGGCCCGGGCGCCGATGCCACCCTGTCCTGGATGGCACCCCTGGATGTGACCTGGCCCCGGGCACCCAGGGAAGTGACCTCCTGCCCAGCTGGGCCTGCGGGCTGGTGGCCTCACGCCCTCACTGCAGCCGCCCCTCTGCAGGCCTGACCCCCACCCCAGAGGGGCACGGCCTGGCTGGTCACTCAGCTCACGCAGGACCAGGCCGAGGCCAGTGGGCCCCGACTTCTCCCCGTGGCCTGGACACTGGGAGAGCACCCACCGGTGGCGCCTGCACTGCCCACGGCCAGTCTGAGGGGCTCCCGGGGGCGCTTCCCCAGGGCAGGGCAGGCCGGGCTGGAGGGGTCCCCCCCGGCACTCAGCTCCTGGGCACCTCAGTGCCCTCCTGAGCCTCCCAGGCCACTGCCCTTCCCGGAGGTGCTCCTGCGAGAGGCCCATCAGCAGGTGCCAGCAGGCGGCTCCAGGCCTGGAAGGGCGGCCGGGCCCCCCCAAGGAGCAGCGGGCGTCGGCGGGGGCGGGAGAGGGTGACGGTCCCCGCCAGGCTGTGGCCGGCACGGGCCTCCCCCCGGGTGCAGGCCTTTGGGAGCTGAGCGTGTCCCGCGGCTGTCCTGCGGGGTGGGGCACCGGGTCCGAGGGGCCCACTGGGTGGCGAGCCAGGACCCCGGCCGGCCGCTTCCGCCGACACACGCGCCGTCCGGATGGGTCAGCCTCCCGCTGCCCGCGGCCGCCGCCCGCCGCTGCCCCCGCCCGAGCGCCCTCCCGCGAGCTCGCCGCGCTCCGGCCGTCTGTGGGGCGGCGGGCGCAGGGGTAGGGCTGGGGCCCCGGCGCGTGGCCCTGGCCGACTCGGCGCCCCACGCCCACCGTCCTGTGTCACTCGGGCGGGACCCGCGAGGCCGGGGCTGGGGGCCCAGCGACCGACCGGGGTCCCCGCTGGCGGCTGGCATTTCCCGCTGCTGCACCCGTCCGGGCAGCTCGGCCGCGCTCCTGACAGGCGGAAATGCCAGCGCGGGGACTAGCCGCTCCGGGCTTGACGGGCGTTAATGGAAACAGCGCGTGATTGGGGGGGGGGAGGGGGGCGGCCCCGCGGAGCCCCAAGTCTGCACACGCCCCGTTCGGGAAGTGCGCACGCGCGGAAGACGCGCTGGCCGGGAACCGAAGGGAGCGCTTCACCCCAAGGTGACCGCGTGGAGGCGGCCTGGGGTCCAGACGCGCACCTCTCGCGGGCAGCGCCCGGCCCCGCCGCGGGTCCGCCCCCTCCGCAGATTTAAAAAGCCCCCACCAGCCCGCCTGGCTCTGCTGTCGCCCCACTCGCGGGGAACTGCGTCCCGGAGCTCCAGCCGCGCGGGTCTGGGGGCTGCCTGCGGCGGCGGCTGGAGTGGCCCCTCAGCGGTGGCCACCGGACGGGCCCAGGCGCCCCCGGCCTCTGCCTCCGTGGTCCTGTGACCCCGGCCCGGGCCGCCGCCTCGCGTGAGGCCAGGTCCGGGCGGACGGGGCCATCAGGCATCGGGTCTCCCCTGGACTCGCCAGCCCAGCCCTCTCCGCGCGGCCGGCCGTGGGCTGGGCTGCTGGGCTTGAACTCAGTTTCCCAGGGGCGCGGGTCAACCCTGACTGCGGGGGGTAGGGCTGAGTGGACGGAGTGGCCCCGAGGCCCCTGTGCCTGGTGGGGGTGGGTCTGCGTGGGACCTTCCAGACGCATCCCGCCTGGGCTTTTCGTGGTGATTCTCATTTTCTATCGCGTGGACTCACGTGCGGAGTCCCGGGGAGCTGAGGTTTGGGGAGCCATTTCTCCGAGCTCGGTGTGCCTGCGGGTGCGAGGGCTGCGTGTCCGGCGCGGGACCCACTGGACGCTCGCATGCTGCTCTGTGACCTGTGGGCGGGGCCTGAAGGTTTGGGGAGCGGGGACCTGGGGGGCTGGGGGTCTGGGGGTGCCGAGGGGCTGGGGGGCCCGGGACCCAAGCTTCCATGACCCACCTTTTCTCATCTGAAGAGCCGGCACCCAAGGGGTTCTGGCCCCATCCCCACGGCCGCAGAGGCGCCGCCAGCTTTTCTGGAGCTTTCCAGCACTGACCGTCCGGCTCGGCACATCGGCGGCTGGCCCCGAGGGCTGCCCCTTCGGCCGTGGGTCAGGCCGGGACCGGGTGTCTGACCGCCAGGCTCCAGGGGGCCGGCGTGGACCCCCCGGCACTGGCCAGCAGGGACTGGGGCCCATGTTGGCCACTGCTCCCCGAGAGAGCCGAGAGTGGCGGCCCGCTTGTGGGGGAGACTGAGGCAGGCCAGGAGCCGTGTCCCCCCGGCTTTCTTCAGAACGTCACCTGGGCCAGGTGGGGGGTCTGTGGGGGGCGGCCGCCCCGGGCAGGAGCGGGGCTCCTGGGCCCGTAGACGGCCGCAAGCTCGCAAGGGCAGCCGCGGCCAGACCGTTCTCATTAGGGCCAGACACAGCCCCGTGAGATCATAACACTAACAACATCATTTATTTCGGCAGCAGCGGGGCAAAGCGACTTTACAATGGTGTTTTACACGCTGCATGTGCACCATAAATATTTCCATAAAAGCATGCATTAAATATATAAGTGGCCCCAAATATCAAAAGTCGGCAGGGAAGCCCACAGCCGGCCGGGGCGGCCGGGCGGGCGGGCTCTGCAGCCCGGGGGAGGGGCTCGGCCGGCCCCCAGCGCCTGGCTCTGCCCAGAGGCTGTGGCCACTGCGCGGCCAGGCCCTCTCGGGGGCTGGTTCAGTGTCGGGGCAGGACCTGGGGGTCCCGCAGGCCTCTGCTCGCGGCCTCCCCCGTGGGTCTCTGGCCACTGGCTCCCGGCTCGGCCCCTCCCGCCAGCCCCGCCATGGGGGTGCAGAGTGGCCGGGCTCCTGTGGCTAGAGGCACTTGCCCGAGCAGTGGGCAGCTGATCCCGCCCCAGCCCGGCCAGCCCCCACGGAGCCTGCGTGTGTCCCTAGGGGGCTGGCCCACAGGCTGAGCCACCAGCCCCGGACGCAGGGCGGGTGGGACTCCAGCGGAGCCCGGCTGAGGCTCTGGACGCTCCCGGTCGGCCCAGCTTCTCCCCGCTCTTCCCCCAGGCCCTGCCGGCTTGTCCCCCTGGCTGCTGAGCCGTCTCGGCTGTCTCAGTCCCCAGCTGCCCCGGACTCGGCACCCGGGTGGCAAGGCTCTCGCGCACTGCGGCCCCTGCAGAAGGCAGGCAGGGCGTGGCCTTGCCGCAGGTCAGGTGTGGTGAGGACGCTCTGCCCCCAGCCCGGGCCAGACCCCCATCTCCTGCGCTGACCGCGCCCAGCTGGGGGCACCGTCCACGCAGTGCTGCAGCACACGACGGCGGCTCCCGCCCCTGTCCCGGCCACTGCCCCCCCCCCTCGCCGCGGGGCCCAGCCTGCCCAGCGCCGCCCTCGGCCCCAGGCGCGTGCTCGCCCAGCAGGCGCGCGCCCCCAGCCCCAGCACGGCCCGCCGCCCCCGGAGATGCTGGCTCGGCTCCACGCTGACCGGTGGCTGTTCCCGCTGCCCTGGCGAGAGAGGTGGCACGGGGAGCCCACAGCTGCGCGCGCGACCCCGAGTCCCTGGGGGTCGACAAAGACCAGACGCTGGGGGACGAGCGGCCTGTGGGGCGTGGACGATCAGCGGACGCAGCCCCGCGCCCGCTCCCGCCCCCTGCCCCCCGCCCCGGGCCATCCCTGGGGCCGGCCCTCGGATGGGGGTGCCTGTGGGTGCTGCGGGGCAAGAGGACGGGCAGGAAGAGCGGCCCTGGACAGGGCACGGCCTCTTGGCGGTGGGCGCCGTGGACGCGGGTGGACGCGGGTCTGGTGCTGAGATGGGGCTCAGGAAGCCTCCGTGCTGGGGCCCCCTGGTGGCGAGCGGCGGCGCTGCACCCGCAGCCCAGGGGTCTGCCTCCCTGCCGGGTGACCGTCCCTCAGGGGACATGGCGCCCTGCGCCCACTTCACGTGTGGGGTGCCCCATGTGGGCGCACCTCACCCCAGGCCCCCGGGCCCTGCCCCCTGCCCCCGCCGGCCCCGGGCTGGGCAGCTGCTTCGTGCCCCGGACTGCCAGTTGCCGACGCTTCTAGAACGGACATCATGGCGTCGGTGGCCTGGTGCTGGTCCTTCGGCCCCACAGGGGCACTGCCCAGCAGGCACCCCCTCTGCTCCATGGACAGGGCTGACTGGTCTCCCTGGACAGACCCCGTGACCCTGCACCACCTCAGGGGCTCAGCAGCTGCGAGGGGTCCTGGGAGCTGAGGGAGGGGTGAGGGCCTCCCGAGGACCGGGGGAGGGCCCTGGTGGACTGGGGGGCCTGACCCCAGCTGTCCTCGGTGCCCTTGCCTCGGCGGCCCGGCCGTGCCCCGCTGGGGAGTCCCAGCCCCGTCCCGTTGCCGCCCCCCTTTCCTGCGAGGCGTGCCCCCAACACCCCCGAAGGAAGCCTGCCCCCGTGAGGCCCCGGGGCCCCAGTCACTCCCTGCCCACGGCGGCGACGCCACGGCGCCAAGAGCAGCCTGGTCTCGGGGCGGCGCCGGCCCTGCCTGCCCTTGGAAGCCGGGGCTCAGAGGGGCAGGGCGGAGCGGAGGCCGCGGGTAGCCACATGGGTGCCGAGGGCACGAAGCCCCCGCCCGCCCGCCCGCGCCGTGCTTGGGGTCGAGGTGGCTGGCGCCGGCGCCATCTGTATAAGGGCGCATGGGGCTTCCGGTTGCCGCTTGCTGGGCCCGGCGGGCAGCGGGCAGGCCGGGCCTGGACTCCGACAGCTGTCTGGGCCGAGTCACTCGTCGGTGGTATTGGGGGCGTGCGGGGCGCGTCTCCTCCCAGTCCCGGCCGGCCCGCTGCACGCCCGTGCCCGCACAGCCTCAGGCCGGGCCGGGGCATCCCCCGCCCCACCCCGGCTCTCCCGGGCCGGGGTCTCCCTGGCAGGCCTGAGCCGCCGCCCCCACCCGCCGCCCCCAGGCCACCCGCAGAGTCTGCTCCGGGGGTGTTCCCCGCCGGCCAGGGGGCTTCCCTCCAGCCCCCACACGGAGCTGCCCTGGGGGCGTCTCTGCGGGATGGCAGCCGGGGTCCTGCCGGGGGTGGGGGTGACACTCCGTGTCGCGTTATTTCAGCCTCAGAAAGCGAGACTCTGGGGCAGACCCTGAATTCCATAAGGTGAAACCTCATCAACGGATTTCAAGCAAAAGGCAGAAGAGCGCCGTGAGTCTGACACCAGGAGGCGGGCCGGCCCCACGAGGGCCAGCAGGCAGCGGCGGGGCCTGGGTCGGGGTCAGCCCCCAGCCCGCTGCAGCCCCCCACACCCGCCCCGGGCTGCAGCCGCTGGCCGTCATGGGCGCGGCCAGCGGCGCTGGCCCTGCACCCGGTGTCCGGGCGATTCGCCACGCCCGTAAACCTCGGGCGAGCGTCCCCAGATTGTCTTACAGCGAACTCGGGGTCGGGCTTGCTTTGAACGTCCAGGAAACAAGTTCTCGGTCTCAGATCTTTATGGCTCGCGAGACCAAAGCCGCGCCCGCCGCCAAGTGTGCGTCTGAGATTCAGGGGCCGCCGCGGGCACATGGGCGCGGGTGCCCCGGGTGTCTGGGCCCCTCCAGGGGCCATGCTCCGGCAGCCCCGTGCGGGCCTTTAGGGGAGCCCACCGGGGCACAAGCGCCTGCCGGCCCCGAGCCCCCAGGAGGGCCCTGCGCCCTCTGGCCCCCACCCCGTGGGCCCCGACCCAGGCCCCCAGCGGCTGCCGGGGCGCGGGAGGGTCCAGCACGGGGCCCAAGGGTGGCGGCCAGCGCGCGCTCAGGGGACAGCGGGCAGTTGGAGCCCAGGCGCCCCCAGACGAGCACCGAGCCGAGGCTCGAAGCACAGACGGGCCCAGCCGGAGGCCGAGCACCGGCCCCTCCAGCCCCCCGCCGGGGAGACGCCGCCCGCCGAGCCCCCGGCCGGGCATCTGGGCGTCTGTGCTCTACCTGGCCTGCGAGGAGCTCGCCCTGGGCTGGCCAGCTGTGAGACCCCACGCAGCCAAGGCGGCCGCAGAGCCTGGTGGGGAACCCCGTGCTTATCTGGGGTGTGATGACGCCAAGGCATTGTTGGGCGTTTGTCTACAATTCCAGCATAACTGCACCCCATTTTCTCTGCTCGCTCTGGCACCCCAGAGCTGCGTCTGGGAGCGACGGCGAGGCTGTCCTGGGGGCTCCGCAGGGGCCGAACACGGCGACCCCTGGGGTCCGCTCGCCGCAGACCTGCGGGCTGCCGGGCCCTGGAGAGAGGCCGGCAGAGGGCAGGGCGGCTCCGGGGAGTTCAGGGAAGACCCGGCCGCTCGGGGTGGGGCTCCAGCCGAGAGGGGAGTGGGGGGCGGGGCCCCAGGGCAGCGGTGCCCGCGCCCCTGCAGGACACGCGGCTCCTCGGCGCAGGTGGGCGAGGGGGGCCGTCCCCGTCCCCGCGCGTGACTGAGGCCACGCCTGGCGGACGCCCCCAGCGGCACTGTCCGCACCCGCCCCGCCCGAGGTTGGGAGCGCCCGAGCTGGAGCAGTTTTGGCTGAAAAGCTCGGATTTATTAACTTTGCTCCAGAAGCCAGCACGTCTGTTATTTATGCTACTTTGATCTGAAAGCTGTTTGTTTACGTTTATTGCGTTATAAATCCCCGTAAGCAGGCGTGGTATTTTTATGGCGCCCTAGAAGGCTGCTTCGGTGGGGGGTCTGCCCTCCCGCGGCCTGGACGCATCGGGAGGGGGCGCGGGGCTCGCAGGCCGCGGCTGGTCGGGGGACGCGGGTCGGAGCGGCCCGTGGTCTCACCGGGAGCGGGGCGCGGCCGCGAGGGGTGGGGACAACCGGAGCCAGAAGGAAGGTGTGAGCAGGCACCAAGGGCAGTGTGGGGAGGAGTCCCCTGTGGGGCGCGTCCTGGGCACCGAGGTGGCACCTGGGTGCTGGGAACCAAAGCCCTGGGCAGGGGCCGGCGGGGGCCAGGAGGCTCTGGTGCTGTGGCCAGGGGTCTGGGCCGGGGCAAGGGGCGGAGCCCTCAGACTCCCCTGCTGCAGGGGCACCCTGGCTTTTGTAGCCCCTCCCCAAGGGCAGCTTCCCCTCCCTCTGTCTGGCCTCCCACCTGGACCCTATGTGCGGCGGGGACCTGCCCTGTCTGCTCAGGGGTCCCCTCCATCTTCCGCGCGGCTTAGATGCCCGCACTCGCCCCACCTCGCGCTCCCGCCGCGCCCACCACAGCGGCTGGGCACCCCGATGGCCCGGCGCGGGAACCGGAGCTCAGTGTAGCGGGGGCGTGCGGGGCGGGCCGTGCGGGGCGGGGCCGTGCGGGCCGGGCTGCGCCAGGTGTGGCCCTGCTGGGGGCGGGGCGTGCGGGGGCAGCACGTGCGGGGCGGGACTGGCGGGCACAGGGGGCGGGGCATGGCGCGACTCCGCAAGGTGGCCTCGGAGGGCTTCATGCAGCCCCGCCGCCGCTCGCGCCCCAGGCTGCCCCCCTTTCCTTGTAGCTCACTCTCCCTTGGGGCACCTACCCCTTCCCACCGGAACTCTGGGTGCAAGAGAAGCAGCGGAGCGGGTGGGCGTGGGTGCTGATCTGCCCTGTCTCAGCCGGACCTCCTCCGGTCGCCTCCTTCCCTGAGATCCGGGGTCCCAGGCGGCCACTCGCGACTCCGAGGGCTCCGAGGATTAGCGGGTGAGACGGGAGGACGCAGGCACCAGGTGTGGCCGCGCCTCCTCCCCCACCTGCCTCTGCGCTCTCGGGGACTTCTCTGTCCCGGGGCTCCAAGCCGGGGGTGTTGGCTTGCTGAAAACAGGGAGCCTGGTTTAGAAACTGGAGCTGTCCCTGGCACGTCAAGTGGGAACGTCCCCACAGAGGTGGGGGCAAGAGGATGGAGCCAGAGGGCAAGGGCAGGCGCTGGGCAGCCTCCAGAGTACGGGGCCCCTGGGCCTGCAGGAGGGACGGCCCCGTGCGGGGGAGGAGACCCCGCAGCCCTGCCCCCTCGGTGCGGCTGCGCACCACCACGGCGGGCGCGAACGGCCGCGAGCTCCCCGGAAACCGAGCCGGAGAGGAGGGTCGGAGGAGTTGCTAATGTCGGGAAAAAAGCGAAAAACACGCGCAGGGTCTCTGTTTTATGGCTGCTCTTGAAGTCGGAATTTGCGGCAGTAACCTGAGCCGCCCCGCCCGTGCGCTCCGTGCTGTCGCGTAATTGAAAGTCCAGACAAATGTGGTGTCCCCGAGCAGCTGAACCCCGCGCGGCCTGAGCGGGGAGTCCCTGGCCTCGGGGGAGCCGGGCCACCCCAGGCCACCAGGCCCTTGGCCGGTTCCTGCACCCTGGGCGTGCGGGGCCTGAGCAAGGCCACAGATGTGCACCCCCGTGCACACACAGGACACGTGTGCACACAGCCTTGTACACACAGGGTGCACACGTGTACACACAGGCACACACGGGCAGCACCCCCTGCCCCAGCCCCTCCCCAGCCCCTGCCCCACCCGCTCGTCCCTGGAGGCACCCCAGGGGCAGGTCCGCAGGTGGACTGTGGGGGACACAGGCTCCCGGGCAGCCGAGGCAGGCCCTGGTGCTGGGGCGGCCTCCGCCGTTCCCTCCTCCCCCAGTCTGTCTGTCTGTGCGTCGGTCCGTCGCACCGGGCCCGGCAGGGGTACTGGGATGTGGGCCTGCCCAGCTGGCCCTGCGGAGAGACCCCTGCCCAGCAGGGGCGGGCATGCCCCTGCCCTTCTCCCAGGCCGGGCCGGGGGGGGCGCCAGGCCCCAGGGAAGGACCCGTGCGGGGACGCGGCGGCCTCTGTCCTGCGGTGCCTCTGTCCTGCGGTGCTCGACGGCTGGTTCTCAGCTCTCAGAGCCGACTGACCAAGGTGCGCACAGGCCTGGGGCGCGGCAGGGGCGCTGGGCAGGGCATGGCAGGGGCGCTGGGCAGGGCATGGCAGGGGCGTGGGCAGGGGCGTGGCGGGCGCAGGCAGTGTCAGGGCTGCACCCAGAGCCGCCGACACGGAGCTCCCGGCGGGGCGGCATGTGCTGGGTCCGGCTGGGCTTTGGCAGGAGCGGGGGGCTGGAGCGCGGTGGGCCTCTGGGGAGATGGGGGTCAGCACTGAGGCCCAGGCGCGTCCCGTGGACACAGCGATGTCCGCAGCACTGGGCTCTGCTCGCAGGGGGGGCAGGGACTGCGGGAGGGTTCAGCTTGAGTCCCTGGGTCCCCACAAGCCCGCCCGAAGGCGGCCGCTTTCGGGCCCTGCGCAGACGGAGCGGAGGCCCCTTTGAGGCTGCCGGCCGGCGGGGCAGGCTGAGGTGCGGGTCTGCAGGCGGCCGGGCCGACGTCCTGTCTGTGCCGGGCCTCCCCGTGCGGCGGCCTCGGAGGCAGCAGCTGCCGCCGGCGTGTCAGTCGGCTCCATCCTGCAGCTCCGTCTGCGGCTGGGCCTCCCTCAGCGAGCCCGGCAGCAGGCCTGGGCCCGGAGCGGACACAGACACTGCGCAGGAGGGACCCCCGGGCTGCCCGAAGTGGCGCCCCCTCTGGCTTCCGTTGCTTTTTGAAGCGAGAATCACGCGTGGGGGTCCTGACGTGCTGGAGCGGGGGCGCCTGCAGGCCGGGCCCGCCCCCCGCCTCTCCCCGCACGGCCTTCCAGGTCTTTCCGTGCCTCAGCTGTGTTTGTATCACATGTGCGTTTGGGTTCTATCTGATTTGGCTTTGTGATTGCTATTAAGAGCCAGGCGACCCACGCAGAGAGCGCTCGGGCTGCGCGGCGTCTGCTGTGTGAGCTGCCGGCGGGGGAGCTCGCCCGCGCCCCACCACCCTGCTCCCTCTCTGGCCGCAGCCTTCGGGGCTTGGGGTAGGACTATGTAGATGAGGTCTGTGGCCAAGCCTGCGGCCGATGACGATTGCACCCCTTTCTTAAGGGCCTTTGGGGCTTGCCTGCATTAGCTATCGCCTTGTATTTAATTTGCATAAGCTTCTGTGCAGCTGTCACTAATTGACCCTTAAACTCTCCTCGGGAGTTGTGACTTTTTCCAAAATAGCCAAACGCATCTGGTTTAGGTTTGTTTTTCTCGGCGTTGTCTTGCTCTAATCCCTCCTGTTTTTCTTCCATGGCCTTGGTGGCTCATCATTTGTTATCCTACATGGGCACGTGGAAGTGAAAGGGGGTCTTTTAGTAATTCTGCAGGGACACAGACATCAGTCAGTATTGGATGTAAGCTCACCCACAGCCAGGGGAAATTGAGGCTATCCAGGAGGTTAACAGCTCAGTGCTCCTCTTAGGGCTTGTTTTCACCACCGCCCTGGAGCAACTCTGCTTCTCTCAGGTTTTGGATTCCTGAATCCGTGTCATCTATTTTTCTAGTTTGTGCTCTTGATTTATTGGAACACATCCCCTAGCAGCTTTCTCAGAAAGGCTAGGTGGGAAGTACAGCTTTCTGAGAGCTTTTTATCTTCGAAGGTGTCTGTATTCTTCCAGCATTCTTGACTGTGTTCACCTGACCAGCCTGCAACCTTCATGCCCTTATCTCTGAGCTCCTAGTTGCTGTAGGGCTGGTGCCAACCTGCTCTCCCCTCCCTGGCTGCTTTCAGGTGCGTCTCCTTCACTGGTATTAGACTCTCCATGATGCCACGCGCCGCTACAGGTCCATTCTCTTCCCAGGGCCTCTCCCTGGTTGTTTTCTCCCTGGCTGGCTGCTGGCCTCCTGGGCTGATCTTCAGACCCAGCTCTCCCGCTAAGGGACTCCATCTGCTCCTGGGGGTACCTCTGTTGGGGTGCCCGGGGGGCACGTGCCCACCCGTGTCAGTGGGCTGAGGACACAGTCGGGGGGTGACTGCTAGTACTGGGACTGTTGAGAGACTGTGGACAAGCCACCTCCCGGCTGGCCTCAGTTTTCCCATTTACAACAGGAAACGCCTGGCCTTGCTGACCCCTGAGGGCCTCTCGCCTCTGTTCTCTGGCTTAGGTGCCCGGTGGACTGTGTTGACCACCAAAGGGGACCCTGCAGCCCCAGCAGCCCCTCACGGGACACTCCTCTCCCCGATGGCACATTCCTTCATTATAAACCTCAGCCCCGAGCTGACCGCAGATTCTCGTTGGAGACAAATCTCGTGCATTTCTCCCTCCGGTCCCGCCACCGCTGGCCCCCAGCCACCCTGGCCGGGCCGCCGAGGCTCCTTCGTCCTCGGCCCTCCCTCCCTTGGCGGGGCGCCAGCCTTGAAGGCCTTGATTTATCGTCTTTGAAATGACCTGCAGATGTGGCCTCTGTGCTGGCTGCTGCCAATTAGAGCGTTTGAGAGCCCCGGCCCTCGCGGGGCCGGCTTCTCCCCGGGGTCTGGGTGGGCCTGGCGGGGCTCCAGAGGGACAACGTGGCCCAGCGCCCACGGGAGGCCTGCGTGGTCTGCAGCTAGGTGCCCCCCGCCGACGGGGCTCGCTGACCGTATGCAGACTCCATGGCCCCCGCGCCCCGACACCCTCCCATGAGCCGCTGGCCCCGACCTACGGGGAAACACAGCCCGTGATGTGCGTGCACGTGTGTGAGCGTGCGAGCATGGGTGTGTGCACGGCTGCGTGCGAGAGAACGCTCACCGTCCGCAGGTGGCTGTAGTGGCGCCCCGGCCACGGGGTGGCCAGACCGGCACACCCCAGAGCCGTCCCTGCCAAGCCCGCCGGCGCAGGCCAGCCCCCGGCCCTGACAGCCTCGCGAGCTCCGGAAACAGAAGTGGCCCGTGTGGTGGCAGCGCTTTGAGAACAGGGCCCTGCGGCGCGAGCTGGGGGCCCGCCGTGGCCAAGGCCGGGGCTGTCTGCGTCCCCTGGCTGGGGCGGCGCCGCCCGGGAGCTGTGCCCGGGGCCGAGGGCTCCTCAGCCCCCAGGCCCTCCAGCGGCCCCTTTAGGATGGTGCGCTCCGGGCAGGGGAAGCCACGGCCAGGCCCGAAGGGCGCTGTCTGTGCCCTCGGGACCACGTGCCCTGGCCAGCCCCGGCTGCCGGGCGGCCCTGGACAACGTCCGGTCAGCGGCTTGGCCGGGCGGGGCGGAGCCGGCCCCCAGGAGGCCTGGATGAGGCCGTGTGAGGTGCTGTGGGCAGGCTGCCGCCGTATCCCGGCCACACCGAGTGCACAGGTGTGGCCTGGCCCCCCAGGAGCACACGTGAGCGTGTCGGGCCGCGGAGCCTTTGTCTCTGGGAGTCCGCTGGGCGGCCCGGCGGGGAGAGGCCGAGGCAGCACCGGGGCACGGCTAGTGAGGCTGGGGGTTCTCCCCTGCCCGGGAGACTCTGCTCTTGCTCCCACCTGTGGTGGGACCCGAGCCACAACACGAGGGGCTCTGTCGGGCAGGGCGGGGGCCGCAGCTGGCCTGGGAGTGAGGGCCTGGGCAGCCGCCGCTGGGTGGGGGTGACCGGGCCTGCGTGGCCAGAAGGGACAGGGCTCAGCCACCGGAACTGCCCCCGGGTGTGCCCGCCCAGGCTGAAGGGCCGCCCGCCTCTGCCGGCCCGGGACCCAGCAGCCCCGCGCCTCCTCGCTGGCCTCGGGCCTCAGCCCCGCCTCCCTGCAGGTCGCTGCAGCGCCTCGGGCCCTCCCCAGCCCCGGGAGGCGGGCGTCACGGCGGGGTCTCCGCCCAGGCGCGGTGACCGCTGGGGGACAGAAGCGGATGGAGAGTGGGACGGGAAGTACCACGCCCGGGGAGCGCCCGCATGCGCCGGGGGGCGGCGTCAGGCGGGGGGGCGTGTCCTGTGCCGGGGCTGCCCCGCCCTCCACCTGGCCCTCGCCGCTCTGGCCGGCCCGTGCGGCCACTCCGCGGTGTGGTCAGCTGCTCACTGCCCCCAGGAAGAATTCTTCACCTTGCAGAAGCCAGAGGCCCCGACAGCCCAGGGTGAGGCGGGACGGGGGCGCGAGGGGCCGGCGGGCGCGTCTGTGGGGCGGCGTCTGGGGCGAGGCCTCCATGTCCTTTTCCAGAGTGGCCGCTGCCCGCTGGGTTGCCCACGAGCCACACTCGGACCCACGCACCAGGGGCTTCTCGCCTCTCTCGGGACCCCCTCTGGGCCGATTCCTCCCAGGACGCCTGGGGGCCCTGGAGGTGGGTGGGGTCTGGGGGCCGCGGTGCCCCCACAGGGCCGAGTGTGCCACGGGCCAGCAGGTCCGGCCTCCGCGGGTCTGAGCCGGCCGGGCAGGGGCTCCTGCTGCGCAGGGCGCCGTGGGCACCGAAATTTAATGGATTAGTTAAAATGATGTGAAAAAATGGATCTCTGATTTATGGCCTGCAAGTTTTTGCTGACTGGGGCGTGTTTCCGAGCCTGCGTTTGCAAGCGCCGGCACATAAGGCCTTTGCTGTTCTGCGCCTGCCCGCGGCTCATCCCCGGGCCGTGCCCAAGGCCCCTCCAGACCTTTAAAACAGGAAGTTTAATTTTATAGAATTAAAAAAGAGAAAACGGTACTTAATTATCTGGCTGTGAAACAGCCCTGCCCTTTCTTAATTTTAGTGGCTAATAAAATGCCCGACCCGGAGTTAACTACTTCAGGGCCGAACGCCCCTCCCTGGCTCTTGGGGTAGAATATTTTATGAACTGTTATATATTGCACTATGGTTTTTTCGCCCAGCTATGACATATTTCTCTCAAGATTTATTAGGAAATTTTATTTAAAACAATATATTAAATAGGGGAGAAAAGTAATCTTAGGTAAAATTCAAATATTAGCAAAACAGAACACGGACCCAAACTCCTTTATTTGAAGTTGCCCCCCGCCCGCACGCCTACGGGACGCTGGGGCGGCCGGCGGGGCGTCGCTGCCTCAGCCCGCTCCAGCCCGACTCCCGCGGGGCGGTGTCCGCGCCCGTTTCCACGGAAGCGACCACACGGCGCGGATCAGGCTGTGCCGCCCAGCCCTGCCTCCCGGCTGCCCCGCCGGGGGTCCCCGCGCCCAGCCCGAAGTCCACCCGGAGGCGCTGCCCCGCTCCCGGGTCTTCGAGGCGCTGCTGCGTGCTGGCCGGGAGCCCGGGTGGGAGATTCAGACGCGGGCGGGGCGGGGCTCCTGGGCCGGCTCCGCCCACTGGGGGACAGCGCCGGGACAGCGGCCCGCACCCCGAGCTCCGCCGCGGCCAGGGCGGGGCTCCAGTCCGACTCCGGCGGGTTCCGGGGCGTGGAGGGGCACGCGAGGGTCAGCGGCTGGCCGGGCGGGCGCCGCGGGTGGGCGGGGCTCTCAGCGGGAGAGCGGCCCGCGGGGGCTGCGGCTGGGTCAGGGCGGTCCTGTCCTGGGGTCGTGGGGTCCCCCGGACCCACGCCCCCAGAATCCTTTGGCAACGGCGTCTCTGCGAGTGTGGCCTCAATGCGGTCAGATTGGATGGGGGGTCCCCAGAGGCCAGGGCGCTCAGCGCGCGGCGCGAGGCGGCCGTGCGGGGCGGTGGAGTCCGGCGTGAACCCGGCCCAGGGCGGCACCAGGGGCGGAGCCCTTCGGGGAGCTTGGCCTCCGGCACCTCCCCCAAGACCCGCAGCCCGCAGGCGACCTGGCGGAGCTCAGCCCTGCGCTGGCCACAGTCCCCCCGACCTCACTGCCCGCAGGCCCAGTGCCTGGTGCCGCCGCCGCCGTGGCTCACTGGTCACTGCTGTCTCGCCCAAGAGGAGTGGACGGTCAGGCCTTCGGGGCGCCGCCTGTCGCATCTGTCATGCCCGGGTGCCCTGGGCAGTCGTGGCCAGCAGAGGTGCTGACCCTGCCGGCCCGGCCCACAGCCCTGGGGCTCCCCCGCCCCGCCTCGCCCACGGAGACCCTGGTGCTGGGCGGCGGGCTGGTGGCCCAGGGCCTGGGGCCAGCAGAGAGGAGCAGCCCGGCCGACCCCGGTGCTCCCTGGGTGCTGTGGGTGGGGGCGCATGTCCGAGAGAGCTGCAAGGGCCAGAAGTGGAGGTGCAGGGAGCCCCCCAGGGGCTTCCTCTACCACGCGGGCCCAGGGCATCGGGTGGGTCAGCGGGGCGTGGGGTGAGCGCCTGGGGGGGGGCAGAGAAGGCAGCGGGCGGGAAGGGCCAGAGCGGGGCTGGGGACACGTCCGCCTCCTGCCGGGCTCGTGGTGGCCAGGAGGGCCCCAGAGCCACCTCGAGGCCCCTCTCGGCCTCCACCCTCCTCTGGGGCCGCCCCACCCCCGCACCGGCCGGGCCTCCGAGGTCTGTTCCGGGCGCCCCGCGCTGGCTGCTTGAGGGCCGCCGGCCTCGAAGCCACCTCGGTGTGGAGACAGGACCAGCGGCGGGTGACCACGCCGAGGCCAGGCCAGGAGGGCGGGCGGGGCAGCTGGGCTGGGCACTGCCGGGGCCGAGGTGCTGCCGCGGCCAGAGCCTCGGCCCACAGCCCTGGACTCCTCTGGCTGGAGCCTCTGCCCTCAGGCTGCCCGCCAGACCTGGTTGGGCAGGGTGGCCGGCGGGGTGTGCCCAAGCCAGGAAGGACGGGAAGGGCCGGAGAGGACCGGGCGCCCGGGAGTGCCCGCGGTCAGCAATGCGGACAGCTGCGGGGCAGCGCGACGGCGGCGGCCCGTGTGGAGACGTTACGCCCGGGGAGGCGTGTTCGGCTCCGGCGTCCAGGGTGACGGCTGGGTGTGGGGACAGCGGGGGAGGGGCGGCAGGAAACGGGGCCGGGCGGGAGCCCCACCCACCCCGCCGAGACGGGCTCTCCCAAGGCCCCCGGGCGGCGACTGACCCACGAAGCTGGGGTGACTCGACTGGGGCGCAGGGCGCTGGGGGAGCTGCCCTGCTGGTTGCTCCTCACCTCGCTCTGCTCCTGGCGTTTTGTCCCACGCACCCCACCTGGACCCTCCCCCCTTCTCTCTCCCTGCGCCCCGCCCGCACCCCAGCCCTACCTCCGTCTCCGCCTGTCTCTTCCCTCAGCCGCGAGGCTCCGAGGGCTGACGTGGCGCGTCCAGGGCGGCGTCCAGGGGCAGCGCGCAGGTGAGACTGCTGTGGCGGGCGGGGCAGGCCTGAGGGGTGTCCACCGCTTACCCTGGGACCCTGCGCCCAGGGCCCGCCGCCACACCGGCCCTTCCTGGAGCCGTCTGTGCTGCCGGGCCGAAGGGGTCTCTGCTTGCAACCAGCCCCCCGCCCCCGGGCCCCCGTGCTCTGGGCTTCACGGTGTCGGCTTGCGCCTCAGAGGGTGACACGTGGGCAGGAGCAGGACCGGCGTGGTGAGGGCGAGGAGGCCGCTCAGCCGCCTGGCCCGGCGGGGAGGCAGACGTGGCCGCAGCACTGCCTGGAGGGCGGGAGGACCCGGGAGCACGGGCCGGGAGGCGGGGGCAGCGGCTGTGTCCCCAGGGAGCCCAGGCTCCAGAGCAGGTGGACGGCCGGAGTGACTTCGCTGCCGGAGCCAGTGTCCTCTGGAGGGCGACGGCGCGGCCCCTCCGCACTGTAGAAATGCATGCCGTGTGGGGCTCGGCCCAGCGGGGACTCGTGTGTGCCCGCGAGGGGCCACGTGACCCCAACGCAGAGCTGCGGGCCCGTCAGGCCCAGGGTCGCGCCGGCGCTTGCTGTGTTTAGGAGACAAAATAAATGTTAGAATTTTATCAGAAATGGAAAAGTGTAAATAAGAGCCAGCTGGAAAAATCAAGAATCTAGAACTTTAATAATTAAAACCAGGTCAGTATATACTGCCCAGCAGATTTGACACGAGAGAGAATTCAAGAAGGAAGGCCGGAGGCGCCCCAGCTTGCAGAGGGAGAGAGAAGCTGCAGAGCAGATGAGGATGTGCCGCTCGGCGTGGGAGGCAAGGAGCCCCCCAGGCCCGGGAGGAAGGAGAGAGACGAGGGGGCAGCATCTGCACAGGTGGCGGCTGGGGTTTTTGAAAAAGGACAAAAGAGTCTGACCACAGACTCGAGAGGTCCGGCCCAGCCCGGCCAGATCTGTGCCGCGGGGGTCATGCTCTGAGGTGGGCGTGAGAACACGGGGGAGGACGCCCGCCACCCACGCGCCTGGGCGATGTCTTTCGCCTCTCTGGTCCTCTCTGTCTTCCTTGGGTCATCTTAGTAAATTGCTGGGAACCAAAGAACAGAGAAACTTCAAAACAACCCAAAAATAAGACCCTGGGCTTTCAAAGACGCCACAGCCAGACCCAGAGACCAGCAGGCGCAGGGGAGACGGAGGCAGCGAAGCGAGGCCGCCTCACACACAATCGGCCCCATTCAGAAGGAGGCAATGGTCCAGGCTTATTTCAAGAAAGAATAAAGACATTTCCCGACGAACCGAGTCTGAGAGGTGTCCCCGGCAGATACTCCCCAGAGAGAACCCTGGAAGGTGCGGCAGACAGAGGCGGCTCCCGGGAAGCGCAGGAAGGGCTAGAGCAGTGGAGCGGTGGGCACAGGTCTGAGTTCTGGGCAGCTTGGGCAGCGTGGTGTGGGCGTGGTATGTGTGCTGGGACCGGCACCCGTCGGCCAGTCAAGGACACATGCTGTCGCCTCTGCAGTGACCGCTGACAGGGACAGGCGTGTCTCTAGGAGATGTTGGGGTGGAGTGACCAAGGCGACTGGGTCCAAACGAAGCAAGGAAGGAGAAGGGGGAGCACGGGTTCTTCAGGCCATGGAGGACGTAGGTGGAAGGAGAGGACAACGGGTTTGTCCCAGTATATTATCACTCCATGAAATGCAGATAGGCTCAGTGCTCTAATGAAAAGACAAAGAAGGTCATGTTCAATTAAAAAACATCCAGATACATTTCGTTTATCAAATCCACACAAACAGAATCCAAGTATAGACTATATATTAAGGGGACAACCTAAACATAACTGTACAGTTTGACACCAAAAGTTGAGAAGGGTTCTCTGGAGGGGCTGTGCTGGTGTGGGAGCTGTGCTGGCTGCTGACATCAGAGAAAGGCATGACCAGAAGGACTGGATAAAATGTGCAGCCCCCATGAGATGCATGGGCTCTAAATGTGCACACTCCTAATAACAAGTCTCCAAATGAAGCCAAACTGGCAGAATTAGAAGGAGAAACTGACAGGCCACAGATGGCGGCCTCCCAGGAAGTTCTAGGTACCTGACAAGAGATGAAGCCTCAGCGAGGACATAGAAGATTTAAACAACATGATCAACAATGTAGTCTAATGACGTTGATAAGCACAGCCCTCCAGATGACAAAACCCACTTGCAAAATTTCACAAATGGAACTTTTAAAAAGAGTCTAAATGAAGTGTCCAAAACTGCAGGGGATTGAATGATGTGGGATTCAATTAAAAAGAAAAGACAAATAACAACAATAAAAATCTTCCAAGTCTGAGAACTTAAAAAGATATTTTTAACAACAAATGAGTCAAAGAAAATGATCACTTTGGAAGTAAAAATATTTTAAATGATTGACAGCAAAAGATACATTATACCAAAAGGTGTTTTTGTTATAATGCCAAGGTCTGAAGCAAAAGTCTTTCGGAGGTAACTGTATAGTCTTAAATGCATTAAAAAGTAAAAGAAGAAAAATGGAAAATCAATTATATACGCAGTCAACTTAAGAAATCATTGAAAAAATCCTCTAAAGAAGGTGAAAAGAAAATGAGAAAGAGCAGAAATTGATGAAATAGAAAACAAAAGTAAGAAAATGAAGCTCAGAGTTGATTCTTTGCAAGATTCATAATACTAATTAATAATAGAGAGAGAGAGAGGCAGGGAGAGGGGGAGGAAGAGAGAGAACGAGAGCAAAAAGAGCCAATGATGATATTCTCAAGATAGTTAAGCGATTTTATGCGAATTGATTAGAAAATGTGAATAAAATGGGTAAATTTCTTGAAAAATTGAACTTAAAACCATCACAGAAGAAGCAGAAACATCAAAATGATTCTGTAACTGTTACCCTGACTCTGGAATTAAATCTTTTTCACAAAGGAAACCAAGTCCAGATGAGCTCCCTTGTTCAACTGCGTCTGAGACACGTCCCCGAGGACACGGTCTCTGCCGGAGCCCACCTGCGAGGGCCGGGCGGGCCGTGTGGGCAGCCTGTGGCGCCCGAGCGTGGGGTCAAGGCCCTTCGCCAACACTGACCAGCCCCACGGCAACATTCGCAGATAGTGTGGCTGTGGCTGTGTCCGTCTCACCCCAGGCACGCGAGCTCAGGTTACATCCATCCGTCCTTGGGTGAATCGATGCAGCTCAGCACAGGACGGAGCAAACACACGGCCGTCCCAGGAGGCTGCCCGGCCTGGCCCCTGCTCGTGACCACAGCAACCATCTCAGCAAACTAGGAGTCAAGGTCGCTTGCTTCCTTTTTAGAAAAAAAATTGTCTTTATTAGAAGAGCTGGGGTGCAGGCCAGAAGTGCGGGCTGAGAGGATTTCCCAGAGACAGAGCGGGGAGCAGAGCAGGCGGACCCACTGAAACCCACTGCTGAGGGGGCAGCGGGAGACAGGAGAGGTCTGCCGCGCCCTGTGGGTCAGCCCCTGGCCGGGGATCGAACTTGTGCCGCAGCGGTGACAGCTGAGACTGGCCGCACCAGCAGGGAGGCTCCTCTTCCTCGGTGGGACAGAGGAGCCGCACAGACCTGCAGCTGCTGCCACACGTAACCGGAGCTGCTGACACTTCTGCGCTGGGGACCCACACGGGCGTGGGTTCTGGAGCCCTGGGCCAGAGCGCGTCTCGGTCTGGAGATGATGTGACAGTGCACATAAAAAGTCCGAGTCTGCAGCTGACTGAAATTAGTAAATTTAAAGGCTGTTGCTACATGTTAGCAATAAAGAGAAACTTAAAAAACGAAGCTGCCATTTGTAACAGCATCGTGGATGGAATGCAGGGCGGCTGCAGAGGGCACAGCCTTCCTGCCGGGGCGGGGCAGGCGCACACCGAGGGGCGGCCGCAGGAGGAGCCCCGAGGTCGAGGCGTCCGCCTGGCCCACGAGCCCCGTGGCCGCCGGTCAGCCCGCCTGCGGCCACGCAGGGCTGGGAGGGGCAGGTGGCTCCAGCAGACTCGCCTTCCAGACTCACAGGCGTCAGCGCCGCGCCGGGCTGGGGTAGCCAGGCCCTCGGCGTCGGCACGACGACACACGCGCTCATGGCCGCTGCCCCCGGGGGCCTGGACACGGCTGCCTCCCCGAGGTGGGCCCTGGGCGGCCTGTGGGCTCCAGCCGGCCGCAGGCCGTTCCGCTGCAGATCCCCCACAGATGCCCACGCGTGGGGGGCTGCGGGGGGCGGGGCTGCGGGGGGCGGAGGAAGAGGCGGGAGCCCTGAGGGTGGCGACCGGCAGAGGCGCCTCTGATGGCAGGAAGCAGGTCGGGCTGCGGGGCGGGGGGGGGCGGGAGCCACACGCTCTCCCTGGGGCCCCAGGGCCTCCTGGGCTGCAGGTGCGCCCCACCGGTCTCCTCAGCATCCTGGCCAAGCGAGTGTCGTCTGCTGAGGGCGCTGGCCGGGGACCCCAGTGGGCCGGGCGGGCGTGTGCCCCGGGGTCCGGGCCAGCTCCGGGGAGCAGGACCTGGGTGGGCAAGAGGGCCAGCCACGCCGCTTCTCCGCGGGCAGCGAGGGGCAGCGCCGAGGCCCGCTGGTGGGCTGGCGGGAGTCCGGGAGGAAGCACGGCTGGGAAACGGGGCGCCCGCCCCCACGTGGCTGCCTAACCGAGCCCCAGCACAGCGGGGGGGAGCCCACAGGAGGGGAGCGGAGGCGCCAGCCTCTGTGCACTGGCTGGGGGTCCCCTCCCGTCCCCGCCCAGTGAAGCCCGCTCATGTCTGCTGGACCCCGCAGATGTGGTCTTATTGGATGTGGTCCCTGCAGATGTCAGCAGCTGGCGGGGCGGCCACCCTGGGCGGGGGACCCCAGTGGCAGGTGGCCTCACAAGGAGAGCAGCTGGGGCTGGCAGGGGGTGCCCGGGACAGGGGCCTGCAGCCAGGGCTGCTCCCCAAGTCTTCGGAGGAGCGTGGCCCCTGACGCCCCGGCTGTGTGTCCGGCACAGGCGTGAGCAGAGCTGGAGCTGGGGGCCTGGCCCCAGGGCCACCCCGCGCTGCCCGACTGTCTGTGGGGACCCTGAGCGGCACCTCCTGGGGGCCCAGCACCTGGCCAGCACACAGTAGGCGCTTTGTGGCCTGCACGCTATGGCTCACGTACTGTAAGCTCTCTAGACGCCTACCGCGCCAGCTTCTAGAAAGCCTGCCCCGCAGGGCCGCGCTGCCCAGCCCACTCCGCTCCGGCAGCCCCACCCAGACCCCTGTGGGCCTGATGCACCGGGCCTTAGGGGCTGGTCCCCTTCGTGGGTAAAACTAGAAATCCGCACAAAGAAACAGCCACGTGGGGAGGACGGTTTCCCACTCCAGGGAGGCCTGCGGCTGCCTGCAAACACCAGGACACAGAGGTCGCAGCAGAACCCCTCCCCTCCCCCCCGCCCCTCCCCTCCCCCTTCTCCCCTCCCCCAGCCCAGTCCAGGCCCCATTTGCACTCTGTGCTGGAGCTGAGCAGCAGCTTCTGGGGCTCCCGGGTGCCCCAGAAGTTGCCCGATAAAACGGGGAGGGCCGGAGCGCCCCTGCAGACCCGGGGTGCTGGCAGAGCTGGGCGGGCCCGCGTCCGCTGGCCTGGTCAGGGCGCCCTGCTCACCGAGCCTGCTCCCAGATGGACGGCGGGAAGCCACAGCCCACACCCCAACAAGCCGGGCGACAGTTCCCATTGGGGAAGCGCGTCTCCCCGGCCGAGCCGCCTTCCAGCGTGGAGAGATGGCCAGGGGCCTTATCTTTGAACCCCCGCACTTAACGCTTATTAAAATCAATACCGTCCATTAGCCGCCGCGTCCCCATTTTTAATCATCTATTGATATACGGCCTGTGCTTTTATAGGACTAAACAAATTTCCGCTGCCCGTGCCCCGGAGCCCGGGGCGGGGCGCGGCCGGCCTGTTTATTTACTGCCTGCTTCCTGATTGAGAACATGCCTGGCCCGCGCCTTTGCACGGGAGACTGACGGCCACTTCCTGTTTTCCAGACACGGCTCGTCCGCGCGATGAATGCGGGGCTTTGTGGGCCGGCCGTGCCGGAGACCCGCGGCCGCGCCCCCTTCATTATTTACGGGTCCGCGCTCGTTCTGGGGCAGCGGGCTGGTCGCGGGGCTCCCTGCGCCCTCCCGCGGGCAGGACCCGGGACTCGGGCAGGCCCTGCGGGGTCCTTCCGGAAGGGGCTGGGGGGCCGCCGAGGGGCGCGGGGGCAGGGGCGAGTCAGCCGCTCCTGGAGTCTCCGGCCGGCCCCACCCTGCAGGTCCAGGGGAGCGGGAGCTGGAATGGGGGTGCTGCTCCCCGTCGGGGTGTGGGAGTGGCTCAAGGAGTCCGGAGAGGGGCCCCTGCGAACCTGGCCCCGAGGGGCGTCTCTGGTCGGGTGGCCTGCGCCGGCGGGCAGGTCTGCTGGCTGGACGGACGCTCGCGCAGGGCGGGTCGTGGGCCGCGCGCCCTTCTCGTGACCGGCCGCGCTGAGCTGTGCGGCCTGACCAGGGAGGCGCGGCTCAGACAGCCGGGGCGGGGCCTCCGGAAGCCGGGGTTCAGCCTCGAGGCAGCCTCCCCTCCGGCGCCCGCGGTGCTGGCTCGGGTCCCTGGGCCGCGTCGGGTCGCAGAGCGGGGCCCTCGCCGGCCGGGCCGCAGGCCTTCGCGTGGTGCCTGCAGACTCGGGGTTCCGGGGACACGGGGCCTCGGGGGTTTGTGGGGAAATGACCTGCTGAGACCTACGGTAAGACCAGCTGGAAGTCGGCTGCCAACTTAGTGGGGAGACGGGCGGAGAGTGGCCGGAGAGTGGCCAGGTCCCGCTGCGGAGGGCACAGGGCAGGTGGGCGCCAGGCTCATCCACGCGCCTGCCCCCGAGCTGCCCGGAGCCCCGACAGCCGGCACAGAGGGGAGCGCCCTCGCCCTCCCCGAGGGGCGCCACCCCGCAGCCCGAGGACACCCCCAGCCCAGCGCTGCCCTTCCTGGCGCTGGGCGCGGGTCTGGGCTGCCCTGGGCCTCCGAGGCGGAACCTGCGCGGGCGCTCGGGCTGCCAAGGCCCCTTTGCGCTCGGGAGCCGGCCCGGCCGCCTCACAGCCCACCCCGAGTCCCGCACGGCCCCGAGGGCGTCTCGCGGGCTCAGGGTGGGGGCCTGGGAGCGGGAAGGCCCGGGTGCACGGTGTCCTTCGGGGCTGGACGTCCTCCCCGCCAGCTTGCCCTCCTGCTGGCCGCCGTGCCCAGAGCCGCCTCGTCCCCCTCTGTGGTGGGCCCGCGCTCCCACCTCCGGCGACCCTGACTGGCCTGGACAGCCACCCTGCGGCCTGCCCCTGCCCCGCCCGCCACCCCCAGGACGCGCCCCCCCAGCTGTCCTGGCTCTGGGCGTTCAGGTGGGGGGAGCCGGGAGGGGGTGGGCGCCGGGTCAGGCTGGACTCGAAGGCCCAGAGGAAGTGACCTTGACCTCAGAGGGCTCCCGCTGGTGTCTGGGGAGGGGCCGGCTGCCTGGCCCCGCCCTCTGAGTGCGTGCGCTCGCGTGCTTGGGCTCGGAGGTCTCTGGAAGTCGCCTCGGGCCTGGTGCGGTCTGGGCCCAGCTCCTTATGAGCTGGGCACCCTCCCCGCCCTGGATGCCTGGAGCGCAAGGCCCAGGCCTGTCGCCAAGCTGCACAAGCGGCACAGGGCCAGGGTGGGGGCCGGGGGCCGCGGCCCCTGGTGCCAGCGGTCGGGGGTGCCGGCGGCAGTGCGCACAGAGGCCCCGCGGGGTGGAGCCCGGGGCCGGCCGGGCTCTCTCGGGGCCGGGCGCCCTGACGCCCAGGCCCCCCGCACGGCCTGGACTCGCCTGCCTCGCCGGAAACCCTCGCGCCCCGAGCTCGGGGAGGGCTTGGCAGTGCTGAAGGGTACAGGCCTTTATAGCGGTCATCTAAATGATGACCAGCATCCACGCTTCCCTCCTTCCAGAAAGCTCTGCTGGCGCCACGCCTCAGCACCAGGCCCAGAGGGTTCGCCAAAGCCCGGGAACGTGGCTGCACCTCCAGAGGCTGCAGCGCCCTGGTAGAGAGGGAGGGGCGCAGGGGGCCGCAGCCTGGTGGGGGTGGGCAGGGCCTGGCTGGCCCCGGGCAGCGGCTGCAGCCCAGGAGGAAGGACCCAGGTGTGAGCCTTTAATAGCCTGCGACCTGCCATCCACCCTGAGGGGTGTTAATGGCCAAATGTTTTGCAAGTAAATAACCAGAAAGAATTATTCCTGCGCAAAGGTCTGTGCCCCTGGCGTCAGAGGGCTGGCCTGTGGCCCAGGTGTGTCCACCCCTCCCTCCCAGGCAGGGGCCGGACCGGCGCTCTGCGGGTGCCCAGGAGTGGAGGGCCCCGGGCAGGGGCAGAGCCGCTGAGGTGGGCAGGTGCAGCAGGCGGGGTCTCTGGGCCAGCTCCCAGACAAGGCCGAGGCGCTCAGGTCAGCCTCCCGGAAGGACCGTCCCTAGGTCGGAAAGGAAGGCTGGGGAGGCCGGGCACACCGGGCCTGCCCTCCGGGGCCGCGCCAGGGCCCGGCCTGCGCCAGGCTTTCTCCACGGACACGAGTTCCCGCGTAGCTGGGAGCTGCCCGGAGCCGTCCAAAGGCGGGCACCAGCCAGGCCGTGCCACGGCCATCCCCGCGAAGCCCTCCCGGCCCAGCCGCCCAGAGGTGGCCGGGAGCCGGCGGCTGACGCGGGCCCAGAGGAGCACAGCTGCCTGGGGGGCTCGCAGGGCCGGCCCTCCGTCCGGGCAGGTGACGCCCGCGAGGGGCAGCCCGGCTGCGCAGACCTGTGCTCCCGCTCGCCGGTCCCTCCCGGGGAGAGCGGCCGCCCGGCCGGGCAGCGGAGCCCGGAAGCCGTGTGCGTGGGGGGCGCTGGGCCCCGGGCGGGCGGCCGGGGCGGAGCGCAGCCGGGAGGCGCTGCCGCGGGGACCTGGGGCGCCGCGCCCGGCCCTCTGCGCCCTCCCGGGGCCCGGGGAGCTGAGCACGCCTGCGTCTTTAAGACACTAATGGGCCCTCTTAAAAAAAAATGACAGTTTGCTCGCACACTCGCAGGTTCTCGTCTGACATCAGCAGGGAATCAAAGATATTTTATTATTTGGAAACTCCATATAGGGAAGGCAGTCTTGAAAGTCTGTCCTTGCGCCAAAACCCACACCTCCCCTGGGAGTTAATTATTTTCTTAAAATGCAACTTGTACTGTTAGTTTAAAACATTCCAACTGTGTTCACACTCTTTAAATCTTCAGTAAACCTTAGAGTTTAAATCACTTGCAGATAAGAGTAATTCTATTAGGGGAGAGGGGACGGCCACGCAGGAGGTGAAATCAAATGAAATAAAAAGGCATTGACGGTGGGGTCCTCGGGTGCCCCCACTGCGGCCTCCCGGGAGGAGCGGGCGTGGACGGAAGCGCAACCGGCCGGAGTGGCCGGCCCTCCCTCGGGCCGCAGCCCCGGGCCCTGGCGGTGGGGCTGCGCCGGGCTCACCTCGCGGGGACGTGGGGACGCCTCGGGGCTGCGGGCCGGACCGCCGCCTGGGCCTGGGCGGGAGCCAGCCCTCTGGGGTGGGCAGCCTTGGGGGTCCACTCCGCTCCCCCATCCAGCCCTCAACACGCCCTGGTCCCGGCCCGGGGTCTGGCTCGCCCTCCTGCTCCTCCTTCCAAAGGGCTCCCCCACTCGAGAAGGGCAGCCGATGCCAGCCCGGCGCTGCCTGCCCCCGCTGGCCGCGGGCCCCCTGGCGCAGCCCGGCCCCCTCGTGTGCCCGCCGCCTGGGTGTCCCCCGGATGGCTGCCAGGCCCGGCCCTCGCTGGTCACGTGGCCTGTCCCGACGCCGACCACGAGGACGAGGACCAGGACCCCCGCGCTGACCCTGCTGGCTGCTGACCAAGACCCCGCTGCCCGGCTCCAGCCTGCGCGAGCCCCAGGTGGGCACTCAGCGGGGCGGGGGCGCTGGCCGGAGGGACCTGGGCCGAGCACACGCCCCGCGCAGCTGCTGAGGCCCCGGGAGCCCGAGTCCCAGGTGGATGGCAGATCCCCTGCACCCCGCGGCCCCCACAGCGCCCCCCAGAGTCAGCAGGGATCACTGGGCAGGGGCCAGGGCAGCCCAGCTCTGGGGCCTGCGGCGCCCTGGGCCCGCACTACAGCCCAGGGCCTTCCTGCAGGAGAGCACAGTGGACAGAGCGGCCGGTGGGCCCTGCGGTGGGGCCGGGAGCTGCGGGTGGGCGCTGCCCCTGCCCGGCGGCTGGGGCTGGCCTGTGCACCCCGCCTCATGGCGGCCCCCTCCCCCGAGGGCCACACGCAGCGGCCGCGCCCCATTCTCCGGCCAGCTGCTCCGCTGCAGCAGCCCTTGCAAACGCTTCACGCCTCATTTCCAGGGCTTTGCAGCCACTAGGGGAGGGCAGGTGTCGGTAGCTGGCTGTCAGGGTCCCCCTCTCGGTCATTCATGGTGTCCCCTGTCCTCCAGACGGGGCACGCAGTGTGGGCCTCTGCTCCCCAGCAGGACTGGAGCGGGGGCCCCCGCAGAGGCAGGTCAGACCGGGCAGCCGCAGGCCGCCTGCGTGTGCTCCCTGGCGTCGGTGCCCGCTGGGGGTGCGGCTGCAGGGGCCGCTGGGGGGCAGCAGAGGCCCCATCGGCTCTGCCGCTTGGTCCCGAGGCTGCGCCCCAACCCTGGGCGCCCCGACCCTGGGCGCACCGCCTGGCCTTCCCGAGGACACCCGCTGCCTGGAAGCGGAGGTGGGGCGGGCGCCGGCGTCTGCAGGCTCCATGTCCACCCACTGTGCCCTTGGGCACCTGGCTTCAGGGCTGGGGGCCCCACTGGACTGGGCTGGACCCGGGTACAGGGTCTGGGCCCCTGGACACTCAGTGGGAAGAGGGGCTCAGCTGGCCGTGGGGGCCCTGCCCTGCTCTCTTCCCCCAGGAAGGGGGCTCCGCAGAGCGAGCGGGCAGCCCCTCGGGCCCTTCCGGGGGGACCTGGCATGCGGCGAGCCCGGCTAGCCTCGCGGGTGTGGACCGGGAGGGACCCTCGCTCTGGTCTCGCTCTTACCGAATAGCATTTTGATGAGTTAAGTGTGAGGGAATCAGAAACAACCCGATTAAATTTCCTTCCTAAATACACAGGGGTTTGGTCGGGGAGGTGGGGGAGGGGCCGCTGACGAGACCCCGCGCCCTCCCGCTGCCGCGGGGGGGGGGGGTGGTGGCTGACAGGTCCTGGCCGGGGTGCGCCAGGCCCCGTTGAGCAGCTCCAGCCGGCTCTGCGCCCTGGCGCCCCGGCTGGCCAGGGCAGACTCGGGGCCGGGCGAGGGGGTGACCCCGCTCACCCCTGCCTCTCCCCGCCACCAGCCAGCGAGCAGCGCCCCAGGCTGTGCTCTGTAGGGGCCACGTCGCCCGTGACCAGCAGCTGTGGCATCAGCTGCCGGGGTCCTCCACGTGGTGCAGAAGAGTAAACTGAGGCAGGAAGGGCCGGCCAGGCTGGCTGCTGTTAGCAGCAGGACCGCCCTCGCTGGTGGGGCCACAGCCCCCGGGGCCGTTGCTCTGTGTTGGCGGGTCACGCTCATATGGGGGCATGGAGGGGCCCCCCTGCCCAGGGGAGGGTGGTGAAGGGGGCAGTTCTGGGCACGCAGCAGCGGAGGACAGGATCCCGGGCAGTGGAACATTTGAGGTGGCTGGAAAGGCAAATGGAATTATTAACAGTTTCCAAAAATAACCAAGCAAGAGTGAGATTCCTGGGGGGTCCTCCCTGCAGAGTGGTTTGGACAAGGGGGCAGCTCTAAGGGAGCAGAGTCGCGGGTCTGCACAGCCTGGGGCCGGCCTGGGCTCCAGAGCCCCGACCGGGCCACTCAGCAGACTGGGCTTATCTGAAAAATGGGCCAGTGCTGGGTCTGAAGGAGGGCGCCTCTGTCTGTCCATCCCGCCGCGTCCATCATCCCTCCATCGTCCAGCCATCATGAATCTACCATCCATCCCTCCCTCCGTCCTCCATCCCTCCGTCCTCCATCCATCCCTTCATCCTCCATCCATCCCTCCGTCCTCCCTCCCTCCATCCATCCCTCCGTCCTCCATCCCTCCGTCCTCCCTCTCTCCGTCCTCCATCCCTCCGTCATCCCTCCCTTCGTCATCCCTCCGTCCTCCCTCCCTCCGTCCTCCATCCCTCCATCCATCCCTCCGTCATCCCTCCCTCCATCCATCCCTCCGTCATCCCTCCCTCCATCCATCCCTCCGTCATCCATCCCTCCATCCTCCATCCATCCCTCTGTCCTCCATCCCTCCGTCCACCATCCCTCCGTCCTCCGTCCTCCATCCCTCCGTCCTCCATCCCTCCGTCCTCCATTCCTCCATCCTCCATCCCTCCATCCTCCATCCCTCCGTCCTCCATCCCTCCGTCCTCCATCCCTCCATCATCCGTCCTCCATCCTCCAGCCAGCCAACCCCCCATGCGTCCTCATTGTAGTGGGTTGGACAATGCAAGTATTTCGACTGTGCTCATCTAAGCCGCACTATTTAAAGGGTGCAGTTTGATAAGTTCTGACACATGCATGTGCGGGTGAGACCGTCTGCCTCGTGCCCGACGTGTGCTGGTGCCTGTGCCACCCCAGGCGGGCCCTGCAGCTCGCCTGCATTTCCTAGAGCTTAGATGAGCGAATCACTGGGACGGGCTCTTCTTTGTGTTTCTTCACCAGACTGATCGTTTAGTCTGTTGTGCTTACCGAGAACGCTCCTGGCTCCTCCAAGACCCCGCGGTGAGCGGCCAGGGCGCGTCTCTGCCTTTGCAAACACCTTCTCTTCACTCACGCCCTTGAAAGGCTCTGCCCGCCTGTGGTCTTGTGAGCAGGTTGTGTTCTCTTTCGGGATGTTGAGGCGCCTCCCACCCCTGCTCGACTGCGTTGTTTCTGCTGAGAAGTCGGCCGTGTCCCGATCGCCCGGGTGCTGCCGTCTGTGCCGCCAGGCTCCGTCACGTCTTTGAGTGACTTGAGTGGGACAGGCCCTCTGCGCCCAGTGCCTGGCTTGGCAAGCCCCTTTCAGGTAAATAATAAGTAGCTGAACAGGCCTGCTGCCCTTTCCAGCGGCCCGTGGCTGGCTGCCTGGCCAGCAGGTGGCATGGATGGACCCTCAGCCATGTCCGCCAGGGCCCAGAGCCTGAGCCTGGCCTTTTTGCCATCCTGGCGCCCACGCACCTGTTGCCGGTGGAGGGGACGGGCTGGAGCTGCCAGCTCCTTGCCACAGCAGAGCAGCGGGGCCCTGGCTGGCTGCGGACTCTGCTGTGGACCAGGGGCAGCTGGCGCCGCCCTCCAGGTTCTGAAGACTCTGTGCGCTTTTCGTGTGGACAGTGATGTCTCCTTTGCCCCAGAGTCTTGCCCCTCTGCCAGCTGGTGAACTGAGTCAGCAGAGAGCCACTTTGCAGCCACCGCCAAGACGAAAGCACAGCCCAGACGGGCCTGGTGTCCAGCTCTGGGCCCGCGGCTCCCCTCTGCCCCTCCTGCCACCCTTGGGCCTCGGGGCTGGACAGATGAGCTGGCAGCCCGAGGGGCAGTGAGTCCGGGCCTGCAGGTGCTCGGGCTGGGCGCCCCACTCTGCCCTCAGGCCCGGCGCCCCCACTCCTGCCCCTGGGCCCCCACAGGCACCATGCGGCCTGGCGGGCAGGGCGGTGGGCAGAGCTCTGGCTGCTGCCCGGAGGAAGGAGGGACAGGAGCCGGCGCCTGGGGCTTCAGGCAGGCCGGCCCGGGCCGGGGGACACTTGCGGTGCCGGCCCAGAGGGCGGGGGCCAGGAGAAGGCCCTGGAGAAGCAGACGGGGCCAAGTGGGTCGGAGGCCCCACGGACCCCGGGGCGGGAGCAGCAGTGTGGGGTGCGGGGTGGGCACTGCGAGCCCTACGCGGGCAGCTCGGGGAGCCCGGCCCCTCCTGCCCTTTCCCACCGGCCCGAGGCACCTCTTTCCTCCGGAGCCTTTGGCCCGGCCACGCCTCACAGCCCCCGCCGCATGCTGAGGGCCTTTTTGGGTTGAATTGACTTGATTTCCCTCCCTCCTGGGCCGGCTCCAGGCCGCGAGTATACGAGGCCGCGGTGAAGAGGCATCTTTGTTTCGTTAACGCCGCCCGTTGGAAACTCCGGTATTAATATTTATGAGAAATGACCTAATATCCACACGGCCTGCCGGTGTTTGCTTAACATATTTAACGTGATTTGGGGGCTGAATTTACTTTATAACTGCGCGAGGGGAGCCTCCCTCCCCCCACGGCGAAAGGCCTCCAGAGTTCACGCCTTCCCGGCCTTGGAGGGCGTCCGGGGCCGCGGCCAGCAGCACATGCGGGCAGCGGGGCGGCGGGCTCTCGGGGAGGGGAGGGGCGCGCCCGGGTGTCTGGAGCCAGCTCCTAGGGAAGTTGCAAGACAGCCATTTAAATAAGCGCTTCCCCCCGTTTCTCTGCGTAAAGGTAATCGTTTTGGCCCTAAAATGGATGGCTGGATTTGCTGCCAATTGATTTTTCCCTTGCCATCCCTTTGTCCCGGCGTTAGCTAATGCGGGGCTAGCGGCCTGGGGTGCCTGCAGGGCCTCTCCACCTGGTGGGGGGACGCGAGGCGTGTTGGGGACACAGCGGGGCCAGAGGAGAGTCTGCTCCTGTGCGGGGCCCTGGGTGTGGGAACCGCAGCTCCAGCCGGAGGGCAGCGGCCGCCTGATGCCGCCGCGCCGGCTGTCAGCTCTCCGCTGGGCAAGCATGGGCTTGGCCCGCTGCCCCTCGCTCGGGACCCCGCGGGGACCCCAGGGGCTTGGGGAGCTGCTGCCCGCCCCAGCGAGGTGCAGCTCAGCCAGCGGTGCTGGAGCCGGGGTCCCTGCGCCCGGCACCCCGAGCTCCCGAGTGAGCGAGGGCCCCGCTCAAGGGCCCCTGGGGCTGCCCAGCCTGGGGCCACTGCCCCGGGAGACTGCCCTGAGAGCTCACCCAAGACAAATGAAAGGGACACGCAGCCGCCCCCCCTCTCCTGGGCAGAGACGAGCCCCTCGGGGCCCTGGGCAGGGGGCCGGGCTGACCTGGCGCAGCCTCGAGGGGCCAGCAGCGGGTGGGATGTCCGGCCACAGGCGGGGCTGAGCCTGGCCCAGGCGGTCGGCTCTCACACCGTGGTGGTGGACGCAGGGGCAGCCTCGCACAGGACGGGCAGCTGAGCCGCAGGTGAGCCGCTGGCATCTCTGGATTCCGCGGGACAAGAGCAGCCGCCCCCTCGCCCGCCCGGCGGGCCGGCCGCCCCAACTGCAGGCCAGCCCCCCGCGGGCCGGCAGCCCCCCCTGCGGTCCCAGGGGGCGACAGCTGCGGCCACCCAGGAAGCGGCGGCCAGGCCTGGCCGGGCCTGAAACGGGATCCCTGCCCCGGCCTCATCGCCTGAGAGACACAACCAGCTGCCCGCGCCGGCCGCTGGTCAGCCTGCGCCGCCAATGCTCCGGTTACACCAAGGGCGAGGTCGGAGCTGCGGCCGCAGCGGCCGAGGGGTCCAGCTTCAGGGATAGCCCGCTGGCCGCCGGCTCCTGCCCGCTCAGCAGGCACCCGGAGGGCGTCTGTGCTTTCTGGAGCTGATTCGCCACTTGAGAGAACCTGGACATCTAGGAAAATGAGGGAAGAAGCAGAAAATATCCAAGTCTCACTCACTGTCACGTCGTGCCTTCTGGTAGTGT
>PVIJ01012700.1:0-48426 GCA_004024925.1 Scalopus aquaticus
GTGTGTGTGTGTGTGTGTGTGTGTGTGTGTGTGTGTGTGTGTGTGTGTTAGTTTGTTTCTAAGTTATCCTGGGTTTCTCTAGGGCTCGTTATTTTGTGTGGTTTGTCCTAAAGGCACTGAAACTAGGAATTGACCAGGAAAGTGGCAGTTTTCAAGCAGGCTCAGAGGGGTCAGTGCAGTGGGAGGACAGGAGACACACTAATCTTACCCCTTTTCCAGCGTCCAGAGTGAGCTGTGGGGTCAAGGGAGAGATGCTTAGGGAATTTTAAGGAGCTCGGTGCCCAGAGCCTAGATAGGGCAGGGTAAAGGACCAAGGACTCTTGATCGTATCTTCTTGGTCCCACAAACTTCTGAGAGGCCCAGAGTGAGGTCTTCCAAAGTGCAGGGGCCAAATTTTCCCATCTGAGGGCAGTGCTAGGTAGTGTCACCCAACCGAGTACAGAGCAGGGAAGGAAAAAGAGATGTGGGAGGCAAATAAGAAAACAGCCCAAAGGTAGAGTGGGAAGCTGGCAGTTTAGTAGAGCATTTATGACTCTGCTATGTGTGTTGTTAGGCCCTTCAGCTTTGGGACCAAAGATGAGGGTTTCCCTATCAGCAGTCTGCCAGGACCACTTTCTCTGGAGTACAGCCAGTTCAGCATCTGTTACTGCATCCCCTGTTGTCCTAATTTCATGGCAGTGGTCAAAGAATGCCAAAGCACAGGTCTAAACGGGTGTGAGTGGAGATGTTGCTCTGCTTCTGTCCTTATGGATCACTGCTGTTTTCTGATCCTCATTACAGGAAACGGCTCACGATCCAAGAGGCTCTCAGACACCCCTGGATCACGGTAAGGGCACAATGATGAGTTCCAGAGAGCAGGCAGGTCCCTGCTCTGTCTCCCAGGCTGGCTGGGGCTGCGAGATGCGGAAGCATTGCTTGCAGCACTGCCCCCAGGCACAGATGCAAGCTAATGGTGGGGAGGCAAGCAGTCTTCTACAAATAGATTTATAAGTTTAAGTTTGTATTTCACAGGTTCAGGTGACTTATGAAACAACCCCCCACGAGCCTCAGTTGAAATCCTTTATCTCTGGGGTCATCTTAGAAAGTGTAAGTTGGAGGACGTGTCACCATTGTCCTCAAAGCAGAAATCGGAACTCCCTATGTTAGAGAGAGATCAGCGACCATTAAAAACCTCAACTCCGTGATCTTATTTCCTCCCTTTGACTTTTGGAGCTCTGGGCAAAAGGCTGTCACTCAAACCAGCCACCTGGCTACCACAGGCTCATTGAAGCCTCAGAGAATGGGGCTCCAAGACAGAGGTATGGTGGGGAAGAATGGGGACAACAAGGTGAATTCCTGCTTAACCCGCTTTGTATGGGGGCTTCCAGCTACTGTTTCTTCAGAGGGTCATGTCCTCCAATCACAGTAAGATGCTAGTGGGAAGCACTTGACAGGGTAGGAACCAGGAGCCAGGATTCTGGCACTATTTCTACTGGCTGATGCGCTCCCAGAGATGTGACCTGACTCCCCATTCACCAGAATCATGAAGTGAGAAGGCTGGGAGAATGATCAGGGGTTAGAGAACTGGAAGGCGGACAGTGGGGAAGGTTGGTGTGCCCAGGAGAAGGTCAAATTCTTCTCGTAGTTGAAAGATAGGGAAGGCCGCAAGCTCTCCAGATTCAGAGTGGGCACAGAGCACAGAGTTAGTGTCTCTCGCGATGCCTCCCTGCTCAGCATGCAGTCTTGCCAAATCCTCTGGAGCCAACTAGTCCTGAGGCGAGAGGGTTCTCAACCTCCCTCTGTCAGCCATGGCCTTGTGTGCTCCAGCCCTTCTTGAGTGGATACCTGCAGAGTCCTGGCTGTGGCCTGCTTGTCTGCGCCAGCTCCCCTTAAATGCTACGCGTGTGGAGACCCTCTCTAATGACCAATGGCCGCCTTGCCCTGAAGTAAGCAGGCAGCTTACTTGAAGTGGCACCCCTATGTTCCTTGACCTTCCTCATAGTCTGTGGGGGTGCTCATCCTCTCCAGTCCTCTCCTCATGCATGTGGTGAATGCCAAAGAGGTTGCACGTGTGCCTTCCGCCTGCACCTCAGACTGCCCTTGGAGCAGGCATCAAATAACTCTGGCTCTTCTGTCCAAATACCCACCAGTCCGAAGGAGAAGTCAGAACCCCAGAGCAGCGGAAGACAGAACCCACCCAGCTGAAGACCAAGCACTTAAGAGAGTACACTCTCAAATGCCACTCAAGCATGCCCCCTAACAACACCTACGTCAACTTTGAGCGTTTTGCCCGTGTGGTAGAAGACGTGGCTCAGGTCGACCAGGGATGTCGTGCCCTGGCGGGCACCCATGACACCATCCAGGATGACGTGGAGGCTCTGGTCTCCATCTACGATGAGAAGGAGTCTTGGTACCGAGAGGAGAGTGAGAGGGCGCGGTATGACCTATCCCAGCTCAAATATGAGTTCCGCAAAGTTGAGTCCTTGAAGAAGCTCCTGCGAGAAGACATCCAGGCCACAGGAGCCAGCCTTGGAAGCACAGCCAGGAAGTTGGACCAGCTGCATACACAGTTTGAGGCTCTGAGGCAGGAGCTCTCAGCAGACCTACAATGGATCCAGGAACTGGTGGGCAGCTTCCAACTGGAGAGTGGGAGCACAGATGGCCTGGATTCCGTGTTCCACCGGGATGCCAACGAGTCCCTTGTGGAGCTGCTCAGCAGATCGAGCAGTAAGGAAGTCTTGGCCAGCTTGAGGCTCTGAGCACCAGAGCCAGTCAGTAATGCGTCCTAGATGGTTTGCAGAAGCACATTCCCAGTTGCTGTGTCAGAGATTGACTGGAATTATCCTGCAGGGATGTGTTTCGGTAGCATAGCCTTTCGCCCTCTTCACAGAATCTAGGATCATATTGTGTTAGCTAGTTATTCATTCTGCACCTTCCCTCGACAACCTGGTTTCCTGGGAGGGCACTCATAGGGTGGCTAGCCTGTTAAAACAAATGCGAATACCTGTCTGTCCACTCCCCGTCTCTGGAGGGAGGGTGGCCCTGGAGAGCTGCCTGATAATCTGTAATAATGGATTTGTTCACATCTCATTCCCTGCCTACAAGCTTTTTGGATTTCAATTCTTGGGTAATATTTGCGTTAACTAGGGATTACAGTAAATCAGCTTGGGGGCTTTCCTGCTGCAGAAGAAGGAATTTAAAAAGCAAAGAAAATAGTTCCTTTCATTTGCATTGACTTTTTCACTTACCAAGCACTTTTGTCTGTGACTTCATTTGATGCTCAGAAGAACTCTGTGAGCCAGGAAGGTGGGTGGTATGATTATTGTTGTTACTATTATTTCCATGTAACTGATGAAAAAACAGAATGCGAGAAAGAAAGTGACTTACTCAGGTCATTCATAGCTATTTGATGGAGAAATAACAGAAACCCAGGATGACTGACTCTGGGATGCCACATACGGGAAGAAATAGTAAGGCTTTGCCGCCATTAGTCACCTTATGAGTAAAGTTCAGATTCCAGCCAAGAAGTAAGCAACTCCATGTGTTCTGCCAGGGTTAGTGGGATGCCTCATACCGTCAGATCATTCTAAGAAGTGTGTCTTAGAAGGCACAGCTCATTGGTCCTGTCCAGTCCTGTCACTGTCTGAAGATCAGCCTGCAAAGCAGGAAAAGGGGCAGTCCTTCTCCACCTCCCTAGCTCTGACTCAGGGCTCCAGCCTCAACAAGAAGTTTCTTTTTCTTATGTACCTAGGGCATAAGAAATTTCATGAGAGTTTTTGAAGAGGGTGGGTATTAAGATTAGGAAGCACAGGCCCAGTGGTTCCTTCTTGACCCCAAACTTTGAGCACCTCCCCCGGGGACTATATTGTTACCTCTCCCTTTTCCCCAGAGGAAGGGCAAGTAATAGTTCATACAGACTGAGCATGGGGTATGGGCCCATCAATGTGCTAGAAGCTTTGAGTGGGAGAACAGGTTGTATAATCTCAAAGGGCCTCAAAATCTTACTAAACTCCCCTGTCAGATGGGCAGGGTAAATGTCATTCCCCATCTGGAGATGAAGAAAACGAGAGGATGTGATTGCTACAGGTGGCAGTAGTGCCGTGGTGGGAGCCTTCAATGACAGGTCTGCTGCTCTTTCTGCTCTCCTTAACTGTCCCACGCTCCAGAAATTTAGACTCTGCTTGTGGGGCAGGTTATATCCAGATTCAGCCATCCATGCATTTATAAATGGCACCTACCCACCGCAAGCCACTCTGGTTGGCACTGGGGATACAATATTGAGTGAAAATGGGAACATTGCCTGCCTTAATGAGGTTCAAAGTTTGGTGAAGGAGTTCAACGTTAATTAAAAACTTTCTGCAGATGTGGAATCATAGCTGAGACATATGCTATGAAAGGGAAGTAGCGACACCACAAGAGCCTGCAGCGGGGTTTTGATCTTGTCAGGGAAGGTGTCCCAGAGGCAGTGACACTGGAGCTGAGATCAGCTAAACAAACCAGGGAGAGAGGAGTGTTCCCAATGGGGCTGTTATCCCGGGCTCTGTGGTGGGAGGGGCATGAGGCTGAAAATGTGCAGTCAGAAGAAAGCAGGAGGGGAGAAATGCAGACACAGTGGGAGAGGACCAGGTCCGGCAGGGCTTTGCCATAAAGAGCCTGTCTTTAGACCTAGAGTTAAGGGGAGTCATGATGGGTGTCAGGATAGTCAGCCATCTGAGGTGCTGGGGTCACACATCCAGTGAGCTGCACAGACAGGAAGTGTGAAGTTTAGGATGAGACATGAGATTTCGATCCTCTGAAACCATTTCTTCAAAACCATATCGCCCTTTCTATTATCATTTCAAATATTACATATAATATTTGTAACGAGCTATTTTCACCAAATAGTTTGGCCAAAGAGATCACAATTATAAGATGCATCTTTGTCTTATGTACCAAAAATAAGAAAGAACCAAGAGAGGAAATCGAATAGGTGACCCCACATACAAAGCTGGGACAGCCTCACCGACCACGTGAATGAGAAATAAAGCCACCAGGCAGAAAGGGAGAGCAAGGAAATGTGCCTGATTCCACCTTGACGCTAGGTGGAAGGATGAAAACTCCTCCCCCTAAGAGTAGGCATCCAGGCCAGCCGTACTCCTGCAGGTTTCCTTTCTGTATTGGCGTGATCAATATTATCCAAAAGAATCTTGAGTGGAGGCTGGCTGGCAGAAGCAGCGTGGTCGTCTCCCGGAACCCCTGCCTTCACTTCGCATCCCCAGTAGTGATAGGACACCGTCTACTGGGAGATGCACCTTGATTTCAGAGATGGAAAAATGTGCATCTTGGAATCAGTGAAAGGTACAAGACCTCTTTCCCATGCCCTGCCTGGGAGAATTGGTACAGATGACTCATCTGTGACCTCTCCAGGGACTCACTACCTGCCCTGTCACGAGATGTAAGTATTTTTTTGGCTTAAGACACTGCAAGTATTCAAAGTCCCTTTGGCATTGTCAACAGACCTTGGCCTTCATACAATCAGGTTACTTAAGAAAAGGAAACCCCCAATTGAGCAACTCAGGCAAACTTTCTTGTGAAGATCAAAATAAAATGTAATAAGGAGTAAGATACTGATGATTTGAATTAGGGAAACTGGGAAAAGGAAAGAAGCAGTTATTTTAGAATCACAGCATCAGCCACACACTGTGCTGGGAGAATCCACAGAGATGAACCACTTGACACCCTCATTTTATAGCATTTTATAGGACAGGACTGTATAGGACTGAAGTCACTCAGCCACTCAGCCCCAGACTTGCGTCAGAACCTTGCTAGTTTTCCTCCCAGTATAGTCCTCTCTGTCCATGTCCAGTCAGGGGTAACTACTTGCTATTTAGATATTTTATAAACAGACTCTTTTTTGGACTAAGAACTTGCAAAGACAAGTCAAAGTGAATTGAGAAATGCTTCCAAATCTTTCAGGGAAAGCAGAGGAGACTGTCATCTTCCTCTATCACTTGCCAGCCCAAATCTCAGACACTCTTTGGCATTAGAGCCTGATGCCAAGAGGAGCCCAAGGAGGCCTTTGGGACTTCCAGTCAGAGGACTGCTTCACCCACAGCCTGTAGCTGGCATTTTAACGATGGTGCTGATGGTGACAGGATGGGGTGGTAGGAGTGAGATGTACCTAGAGGGAAGGCCCGAGGAGGGACTGCACTGCTCTGTGGGTAGGCCCCTCCTTCATCACAGAGGGTTTTTTCGCTAGGCTGTGAGTGAAAGCTTGACTTCGGTGCTCTGTGCAAAGGCCACCCTGGGCTGTTAGGAGGGAGAGGGTGATTGGGTGATAGCTTCCTGAATAAGGACTCCCAAGGAAGGTGAGAAGCCGGTGGTGCCTGGGGAATGCAGCAGCCTGTCCCTCCTCTGAGGCAGATGCACATGGTACATGATGGTCTAGCTTTGCCTTGGGACGGATGGAGTTGGTGTGGTAACCAGTGATTCTGCAGATGCAGGAGGCGGCCTTGAAGGAATGGGGCAGAGCAATAATGACATAAAAAGCTAGAGTCGCCTCCAGGAGTTCCATCCCCAACTCCACTCCTCTTCCCTGGGATTATGAAGCCAGTGGCTTCCTACCTCACTCCGTCACACTGCCAGGTGACTCTTGTGGGAGGTGCTGTGTGCCCACTGTAACCCCCACTATCAGCCGCTGTAAATGTCTCTGGAACAGAATGGTCTTTTTTTCTTTGTGAAACTCTTGACCTGTGGAGAAGATTCTTTGCGCTGGAGAGGAGCCCCAGCAGTGGGCATATCTGAGGAGCAGAAGGAGCCAGATCAGTTGAACACTGACTGTGCTGTGGCTCTTGTGGGAGGTGACAGATAACACAACAAGCCCTGAATAAAGGACTCTGTCTGGGACAGATGGGACCCAACCAACTGGGAAGTGGGAAAGGTCATGGGGACTGATAAAATAGAGGTTTCTAATATTCCAGAAACTAGGAAAGAGATAAATTCTGATTGAGAAAGGGTAAGAGTAGTGACCCGGAGCAGAAACCTTCTCAGGGAAGGTTTCCCCACCAATACCACCCTCATCCCCCAAGTTGTGGTCTTGTTGAGAAGGTGCCAAGTAGAATTTGGAGGGAGGGGAGTGATCCCAGATTGGAGTCAGGAGCCCGGAACTGCTAAATGCAAATTGAAGAGAAGATTATGGAGATTAAAAAGAAGAGTTTTTGTTTCTAACTTAGTGTTAGGGGAAATTTTCAAAACTTCTATATGAATCTGGAGAATGGTAGAGTGGATTCCACTTCTGAAGGAACCAAGTCACGGCAGTCCACTCTCATTCATCTCCACCACTACTTTTTCTGGAGTATTTAAGGAGATTTCAGACTTGTTAACAATCTCATAAATTCCCCAGCCTGAATCTCCAATGAGGACTTTCTTTTTGTTATTACCACTGTGCCATTATCACATTGACAAACTCAAGGATAATTCCTTATTATCACCCATGCTGTACTCATATCCCCATTTTCCTCAAGGGGATCCTATTGGTTTGTTCAAATCTTGATCCAAATACCATCCACCCATGACAGTTGGTTATGTCTCTCAAATCTCTTGTCTTGAGTAACAGTGCAGGAGGGAGAGCTTTTGAAGCCTTTCCTGAGGAGAATAAATTGCCCAGAAAAACTGAAGTTTCTGTAGAAGAGAATTAAAAGAGAGGGTATACATGCTGAGGCCTGACTTAAAATGGTGAGACCAGGTCAGAAAGGTGAGGGGCATTCCTACCTCGTTCCCATTGGCTTGCTCAGTGTAGGGGACAGCCTGCAGGGACACAGCCTTTTTGCAACTCCCCACCCAGAGGCAGAGTTGCAGGTCCTGGGAAGCCCTTCCTGAGAGAGCAGGGAGTTGAGGCCAGTGGGACCCAGGCTCCAACCAGCAGAATGGAGAAGCAGAGGCACCACCTGTCAAGAGACTCAGTTAAAGGAGATGGAGAAGTGGAACCAAGAGTGACAGACCTGGGCAGGAGGAGGAAGTGGGTGTTCAGGTGTCCGTGGCTTTCGGTCGGGATGGGGCTGGAGAAACGGCAGAGATGAGCTTTGAAAAGTAACAGTCTGTTGGCAGTTTCTAGAGAGGGTCTGGGACTTAGAGAAAAGCACGTGGGGTACCTCTTCTATGAAGCCAGGACTCCTTTATTATTGCTTGGAGGATAGCTGCTGCTTCCTCCCACTGTTCTGTGGGTGTCATGCTGACCTGATCTGCCCTGCTGGACTTTTCAGAGGCATTAACATTGGCTTAAACAAAACTGGACTCAGCCACAGCTTCCTATCTTCTTGCCTCCCTTTCCAACATTTTCCCCAGCACCAAATGTGTTCCTAGGTGCCTGGTCATAATTGCCCAGGCTCTCTGGTTTCACCAGTGAACCACAAGAATGGAAGGTGGCATTGTCTGTTTGCAGAGAAGGGAGGGGAGGGAGAAGACAGACCTTAGTTCTACACACACACCCTTACACTTCCAATTTAATCAAAACTGTTGGTGCCACTTTCCTTCTAGAAACAGATTTTGCCGTAGAATTATCTCTCTCTGACCTTCAAGGTTTAGATGACAACAACAGCATTAGGTGAGCCTCTTAGCAACCAAGGAAGCCTCCCTCTCAGGGTTCAGGCCTTTGTGTGTGGCATATAGACAGGGGCCTTAAAGTAATTGTGTCACCTCGCTTTAGTGACTTCTGGGAGTGGTCCCACCCCATATTATAGTTGGGCCTCTGGTTGGTGGCAGGCTCTGCTGGGCAGTCAGAAGGTGGGGTTCTCATTAACACATTCCCCTTGCCTTCATGTGGGCCTTCCATATCTGTCCTGACAAGGGTGCCAGTCAGGAAAGGGGCAAAAACAGATCTCTTCCCTCCCAGTGTCTGTTTATCTCACCTCACCAAACTCTCCAAGCAAAGTCCCAGAGTCCACTGCAAAGATCAGGTGGAGAGGTGGATCTCAGATGTTAGTTAAGTTCTAGAAGGAAATGTTCTGTGCATTGGAGAGGCAGGGTGCTACCACCTGGGGAAGGAGATAGTGGTTGATGGTACCTACTGTTGTATGTTCTGGGTGGGGAGGGGGGGCAGGGGTGGAGAAGGGGACAGTAACAAAACCATGAATTCTTTCTGTGCCAGTGGGTGACTTCTGCAGAGCTGACCAGGATGGATTTTGTATGTGAGAGGGGAGCTTGCACGTGTGTGTCTGGGGCAGGAGGTGGGAGAGGGAGGGTGTTGTTTCTTGAAAATTATCAAAAAGTAGGTCACATTTGAATTGGACTTTGAAACACAGGACACATTCCAGGGGAGGGATATGAAGTGGACGTGGAAGGGACCTCCTGCCAGAAGATGTCACACCTGGAGCAGTGTGGTTCAAGCAATAGGTGTTGGCAATCCTAATGCCAGTGCCATGATGATAAACTGGAATGACGGTGCACACCAAGCATGGTTAGGAGGCAAGACTAACACTCAGAATTCACTGAAGTGCTTCTTATGAGGGGTTGCTGTGAGGAGACTGTCAGAGCAGAGAGAAAAATAGAACAGACAGGACCTCGTGAATCACCCTGGGCAGTCCATTCTCTTGAGGTCATGAAGTCCTTTGCAATTTGATGAAAGCTATCAACTCTTCTCAGAAGAAATGTGTCTGTCTGTACATACTGCATTTTTAAATACTGAGACATAACTCACAAACTATAAATTTGCCATTTAAAAGTATACAATTCAAGATATTATAAGTATAATTTAGTATATTCACCAGCTTGTACAACAGTCATCACTGTCTAATTTGAGAACATTTTCATCACGCCAAAAGAAACTTCATATCCTTTAATAGTCATTCCCCATTTTTTCCTCATCCCTAGCCCTTGGCAACTACTTTCTGTCTCTGTGAATTTACTTATCCTTTTGTGTAAACAGAATAATATAATAGGTAGTCTTTTGATTCTGGCTTCTTTCACTTAATATGATGTTTTCAAGATTCATCTGTGCTATAGCCTCTATCAGCACTTCACTCCTTTTCATGAATAATCTTCTATTGTATGGCCATGCACATGGATACTGCTTATTCATTTATCAAGTAATACACATTTCAGTTGCTTCCACTTTTCTTTGTTTTTCTTTTATTTTGTTTTTACTTTTTGACTATTATGAACAATGCTGCTTTGAAAATGCTTGCACAGCTAAAATTTGCCAACCATTTCAGGAGGTTGACAGACCCCCTGAAGCCTGTCTCTTGACCTTTTAATCTAGGGAAACTTTGTTTTACAAAAGGGGAGGAATTCAAGAGGGAATGAATACGTTGAATTGTATGCATTAGATATGTCCAGTTTTCTTTGTCTATCAATTATCTCTCCATAAAACTATTTTAAAAATAAAATGTTTTAAAAAGAAGCAGTGGAGAAGGCAGGAAGACTTAATTTATTGCTATTTACTGAGCAGCGCTAGGTTAGAGCAGCGCTAGGTTAGACACTACGTATCCACATTCATTTAATACTAAACAACCCTATACCACAGTATTACTACCTTCACATGTAGATGAGAAAACAGGTTCAGGAAAGGCATGCCAGGCTTCTTGGAGAAGTGAGGTTTTAAGCTGAGCCTCACCTGCCAGCCTATGAAAGGCAACTACACAGTCTGTCTCCTCCCGGCCCCACTGAAGCCCCTATTTCCTTCAACTTATTTCTGAATGGAGTGCTAATGCCCTGTCTGCCAACAAGGCTTCTGTTTTGCTAAGCCCAGAACTGACCCAGTGCATAGTGGGCATCCTAGACTGATGTAAAATGACCCTCCCCCAACGTGATCCGTGATTAAAGGCCGGGCTTCCAGCCAGCCGGCTGGTGTGTCCGACTGTGATAAGAATAGCTCAGGGGCACCAAGGGCCTCTCCCGAAGGGCTGAGACATCTGCAACCTTTGCCTCTCCTCTGTATTCCCTGCCCAGGGAGTGTCACTTCCCTCTGTATTCCCTACCCCACGGGGTGGTGGTGTCAGGATCCGGCTAAGGAGGGGTAAGGAGGGCGTGTGGTGGGGGACTCTGTGGAGAAGGGGGTGACTGCCTTCCGAAACCCAGCATCAGCTGCCACACTCTACTTTGTCTCTTAGCCAGTGGACAACCAGCAAGCCATGGTGCGCAGGGAGTCCGTGGTCAACCTGGAGAACTTCAAGAAGCAATATGTCCGAAGGCGGTGGAAGGTGTGTCAGGGTTTCGAGATGGGGGGCAGGGGGGCCATGTGGGTTCGTGGTTCTCTTCAGGGTCTCTGTGCACTTTCTCACCTGGCAGTTCCTTCCTCTCCCCCCTCAGCTCTCCTTCAGCATCGTCTCCCTGTGTAACCACCTCACCCGCTCTCTGTTGAAGAAGGTGCACCTGAGGCCAAGCGAGGACATGGTGAGTAATGCAGTGCCCTCTTCTTGGGAGGAATTCTGGGGTGGTCTGGAGCTCAGGGATGGGGGGAGCAGGTGGGTCTTTGTTTCCAGTCACTTCTCCTTATTCTGTCCTCCTCTGCTCTGGGATCAGCAGAGGCCAAGTGTTCAGGGGGACTCTGGAGTGGCGCAGGGGTTGGGGGGTTCCAGTGAGGGAGCAGGAGCCTCTAGAGAACCCCAAATGTTTTCAGGATCAGCCTTTAAAGGGACTGCTGCTGCCACTCCATCATCCCAGTCTTTCCCTGAGGACTGGGGATGGTGGGAGCCTGCTGGGGACTGTGGGGACTCTGATAATGACAGTACCACAGACTATTCACAGTTATTCCTGACAATCCAAAGCTCTGTTTCAGCACAGGAGCTTAATATTCATTTTCCCATTTCTATATTGCTTTAGATTATCATTAATGTTGATAATAATGTGATATCTTTTATTTGATTAGCTTGTACTGTTTTATATAATGAGGAACTTATACTGGCCAAGAGTATGGCCTCTGTTCAGATATGTCACTTACCATTTGTGTGACCTTGAGGAAGTTACTTAATCTCTCTGTGCTGAAATGGCATTGTTTGTAAAATGAGGTTAACAATAGTTACTACCTTGTGGAGTATTAAATGGTGGCATTAAATGATGACATACTCTTACAGCATGGCATCAGAAGTGCTCAGTACATTATTAGCAGTTTTTATCGTTTAAAATGTACTTTAGACTTTAAAATGCAGGGCCAGAGCTACATAGAATACAGTGTTAGTATTTCAGCAGGTAGAAGCTCCCCGGACAGATGGTCCCCTCTGTTCACTCTGTGTGACTAGGGCCTCAGGCCTTTCTGAGACGAGACAGGTCAGGACAGAAGGTGACTCCGTGCCCTGGGAGGAACTGGAAGGCAGTTGCTGAGACAGATGAGCAGTCAGACTTGAGACACACAGTGCTCAGGCTGCACCCCAGGACCCACCAAAGACCCTGCACTCCCCCTTCCACACACAGCCTGGTCCTCTTTCTTAAGCCTGAGCTCCTTTGGATTCTTGCCCAGGACTTGAGGATTTATGGCTCCAAAGGCCTGAAACAACTATGGAGCTTTGGCCAAGCCATGTCCCTTCTCTGGCCACTTTCCTCTTTTGCTATAAAGAGGACTGAAAATCCTTGTTATGGACAGGCAGCCTTTCCCCTCAGCTTACTCTTTTATTGGTTGGCTCTGACTTATGGTAAAAATCTGCTGTTTAACAGAGCTTGAGTTACTTATGTTGTTATAGCCAGGCTTGGTCCAGGATGTATTTGGCTAAAGGTGATCTTGACCTTGATTTCCAGCTGGTTCAGGTGGGGGTGGGATCTGGAGGCCTTGAGAGGGAGCATGGCAGACAGCGGGCGTGCCTTTCAGGCCGAGTTGCCCAGATGCAATGTAGTCCAGGTGGGGAGAGCACCAGATAGTAATTGAAAATGATACCAATTTTCCCTCTAATTTTTGTTTTTGTGCAAACATTTTAAAATACTCTTCACTTTACTCAAACACTTAGCATCATCACTTATGTCTTTCTGAATTAGTAGCCTTTTAAGAATTTTAATAATTTGATGAGATAAATGTCATTTCCAGGATGCCTGCCTTGGCCTTGGTTTAGCTGATGGACTGCATTCTGGTTTTTTCCTTTTTCGTTAAAACACAGAGGCATTTCCTGAACCAAGTGCATGGCAAGGCTGAATAAAGTTGCATCTAATCTTGGGATGTTTAGTTGTGACCCTCAGAGCATGGGGAGGGCCCTGTGGCTCACGACCTCCCCCATTCTAGACTGAGTTCAGGACACACGTCAGCCCACTGATGCCCTATCCATGTGCTCTTGATTGTGGCAACAACAAAGGAAACCAGATAAACTTTATTATTGTTGTAATTTGGTCTCTCCTGGTGTCTGGTTTCATTCCTTCTGGGGAGGACACCTCAAGACTATTGGTCTTCCCCATTTCTGGTCCCTCTGTACCCCACCGTGGGTCTCTGAACAGAGTGACGATCTTCCCTTCAACATCTACATCCCTGGCTTGCAGATGCATCAGCCCAGTGTGAGCCTGTTCCTGGCACCTCATGACCCTCTTTCCCTGAGCCTCTTTTTTTTCCCCAGAGGAATTGTGAGAGTGACACAGAGGAGGACATCGCCAAGAGGAAAGCCCTCCACCCCCGGAGGAGGAGCAGCACGTCCTAACTGACCAGGGAGACCGGGCCCAGCGCTGCTCCCTTCGTGCAGACTGTTGGTCCCTGCTCATCACCAGCATCGGGCATTCTGCACCCCTGTCATGTTGCAAGAGAGATGGGCTTGCAGGGGAGTCAGGAGACCCTGGGAGCTGTTACTGTCTCCTATGGAGGAGGCTCTGGCATTCCCAAGCTTTAATTCTCCATAAAATGGGCTTTCGCCTGTCTGCCAACCTCAGAAGCTGGAGTGGGAACATGGACTGCAGGAAATGACATCAATGAACATCGTCATGGGTGACATCAGACTCAGGCAGCTTTCCTCACAGGATGAGGGAGTTCACGACCAGCCTGTTTAAAAATTATACCAGGAAGACTGCCCATGGGAGCAGAGCAAGTGAGTGAAGTGAATCTTGGGATGTGAGGGGCCAATCCTGTGACCTCCCAGAACCCACATGGAGTTAGCTTGTCAGGCAGACCAACATATCAGACTTTTTAAAGTAGCCCATTGTATGCTATTTAAAAAAAAAAAATTTATTAAACTTCTGTCTTACCTGATGCTTGGCTTCTTTTAGGGCTATCTGCACCTGGCTTTCTTTAGCTCAGTTGCCTATGATTCTGGGGCAGCACCCGGGGTTTGGGTGCTGAGTGGACAGTGCCTCAGAAGGTTTTACTGACCCACCCCTTCTGGACTGCAGGGTGCTTCCTTCTATATCCTTCCCTATTGGTGTACAGCCCCAGAAAATCAGCCCTAATACAGCACATAAGGCCTGTGCTCCCTCTACCACTACGACCACCGCCTCTGCTGGTGTGGGCTGAGTGGTTGAGTCCTAATGCCCAGCACTATAGAATGTGACTCTGTTTGGAGATAGGGTCTTTAAAGAGATGACTAACGTAAAATGATGTCAATATGACTGGATAATCATCAGAACAGATTAGGACACGGAGGAAAGACCACGTGAAGACAGAGCAAGAGGGAGGTATCTACAGGCCAAGGAGGGAGGCCTCAGGAGAAACCAGCCCTGGCGACACAGCAATCTCAGACTTCCGACCTCCAAAACTGTGAGAAAATAAATTTCTCTTGTTGAAGCCACCCTGTGTCTGGGCTATTTTGTTAAGACAGCTCTAAAAACTAATATACCTGCCAAGTAGTGCCAAGATAGGGACAGGGGTCTTTTAAAAGTGACGTGGATGAAGGGTGAGGAAGGACCCCACAGGGACAAAGGAGAGTAAAAGAGGTGGGTCATCTGGCTATGACAAGGGGACCTAATGACATGGGGATGTGGGCCCTGCTTTGCAGGCCAGAGGTGTGGTGTTGCTGGCCAGAAAACTGAGAGAAGACCCTTGAAAGCCAGAATAAAAAGGATCGGGTGAGGCACTGGTACTGAGAAAGTAGAGAAGAGGTGGAATGAAAGGGAGAGAAGTTTTGAAAGGTGGGTGGGGGAAAGAGAGCCAGGAAGTACTGGGGAGGTGGGTGGGTGAGGAATCAAAAGGGCAGCAAGGAAAAGGCCCTGGAGAGAAGGGGAGGCATCCTGTCCCTTTGTCAGCATCTTGTGAGAGAGAGTGCTAAGCTGCTTCATCCAGGGGATGGATCCAGAGCAGAAGGACCCCACAGGAACAGAGAGGCTGTCCAGTTTCAGAAGAGCTTTCAGCCAGAAATGACATGGCCTGACAAGCAGCACCAGGCCTAGAGTTCGTGGGCACCCCCGGTTTTCGGGCAGAACTGGCTCTGTCACTCTGGTTGCACACTGTGTGCAGAGCCCCTGGGCCTGAGAGGGACTTTTGCAGTGGCTGGTCACATATATCTTCAGGGAATGTTCTGGAACTGGAGTTCACTGGGAGCTCCTAGGAAGTAAATTGTGATTGGAGGTAGGGGACTGCCCTTTTACATGGAAGGAGAGCAGTGAGTGATTTTTGGCAAAGCCTATACTGAGTTTCCAGTCATGATTGTAAGGTTAGCCTTAAAGAGTTTGTATGGCTCAAGTCTGCATTTTACTGAAAAGGAAGCTGAAGCCTAGAGAGAGGAAGTGACTAGTTCTGTGTCACATGGCAAATTTGTGAAAATGTCTGATGAAAGCCCTGACTCCTTGTATAGAGCTTATTTCTTCAGCGTGCTAAACTGTGGTAGCCATTTCAGGAAGTGGATGAACCACTTGTCTTAAACCACTTGTCTTTGTCTGCCCTTTACTGTATCCTGTATTGTCCCTCATTCCTGGAAATGGAAGAAATTGTCACACCCGCTTCTGTTCATCTTTTAACGGTAAAGGGCCCCATCGCTGGGTGGGGGCAGCTCAGCTGTCAGCCACCATGGGTTACAAATCCATCAGTGATTTATTTGTATATATTTGTATATATTTGTATATATTTATTTACTGGGCTCCCCCTGTGTGCCTGGCACTGTCTTGATGCTGGACTAGTACAGCAAAGAGGACAGATGTGGTCCCAACTCTCAGGGGATCCACATTCTGTATCAGTCATGGGAAGTCCAGGAGTCCAGCCTGCCACGGAATGCTCCTCCTAGCCTGCTAGGAGAACTAGGATATGTAAGGCCCCATTGACCAAGTAGCCTCAGCCCAGCTCTCTGATGTTGGATGGTACCTGATGGGTTTCCCAGAATTCCCTGGGTGGCACTGGCCAGGCTGTGGGCAGAGAGTATGCCTTTGAGATACATATCCTTTAAGGATGTCTTTAACACCCTGTACCCAGAAGCCAGGTGTACCTTCTGCTCCCATACTGGCCTCTCTGCTGGCAGCTGGCTGGTGCCCTCTAGTGTGAGGCCTAGTGGAGTTGCTGGCCCAGGGGAACCAGGTATGCTCAGTTGGCTCTGAAGATGGATGTGTTGACCAGCTGCACTTGAAGGCTGAAAGTGACCATGGTGTGCTCTGAGGCAAATGGAACACTTCCAGTGACAAGAGCTATGCTGGTTTAAAGTGCAAGTCTTTAAAGAGGTCTGTGCATGTGCGTTTGTAGGATGCTGTATTAATATTTCACAAATGCACATATAAATATTTTAGTGTGTTGGGTTTTAATGTCAATCTCACCGACTTTTTGAGTCCAGATCTTAAGTTTCACTTGCCTTTTCCATTCAGATATTTATTTGCAGAAAACCTTATTTTGGAAGCAAATGAAGGCCATGCCATAAAAGGTGAATCACAGAAGACAAGACAAGCCCTGTGTTCCACAATCAAAGTAGGTACATATGAAGATTGATAATTTGAGGACTAGGACATTGCAAGGGGTTTTATCTGGCACAGGCTTGTAGAAATTTCTTTCCATCTGGTTCCCAGCTTAGTATCGTTGGAACACTGTTCTGTTCACTGTTGGAAGAATTGGTTGTCTTCCTTGGTGGTCTGCTGAGAGGGTTCCATTCTAAGCAAACCTCATAAACTTAGGTATTAGAGCAGTTGAAGAGCTGAAAACAATGGTTAATTGATAGTTCAAAAATGGTGACCTTCTGTTTGTAGTTTCTCTCTTCCTGTTTTTCCTTCTCTCTCTCTAGTTCTCTTTTTCTCTCCCCCTCTATGTGTTGGCAAGTCATAACATGTATTTTAGTAAGGCCTTCATTTTATTGAATAAAATTTGTGCTCCCTGTTCTTAGTCTGAAGAAACAGTTTATTATCTAGGGAGAAATGATTTTGTGTTTTTTTCCTTATTAATCAGTGATCCCTCTGAGCTAGCATAAAAATGAAAGAAAGCAGTTCACGATAATTTTTCAAAAGCTGTTCAGCCATTGAGCACTTCATGTGCAACATTTCATTTAATCCCCATCATAACCTTGTATGGGAAACGTGAGCCCCATGTATATAGCTGAGGAAGCAGAGACTCAGTGGAGTCAAGAAATTTACATACAGGCACGCAGCTGGGGTACCTGAAATTTGACTTTCCATGCAGTTTTTGCCTACCCCAAATCCACATTTTCTACTTTTCCTGGAGAAACAGTGCTGAATGAAAAAAAGCATCCCGGAGAACCACATACAGTATGATATTATTTTTATAAAGCTCCAAAGTAAAATTATATGTTATTTAGGGATACAGTAAATGTGACAGAACTGCATTTTAAAAGCAAGTCAATGATAACACTCAAAATTCAAGGTCAAGCTGACTTCTTGTTTTGTATCCAGCTTCTGAGTACCCCCGGGAGCTGTGGACACCAACAGGCACAGGCTACCCTGGGTGTATAAGCTCGGGCATGTTGTGTGCCTGACGGAGCAGGAACTAGCATCTTTGCTGGTGTATTCCAGGCACCTGGAAACATCAGAAGCCTTGGGCAGAGCTGGTGCTGATGCCCAGTAGATAATGTTTGGGATGCTCTAACTCTGCTGTAGGGTGTATACACACTTCCATTTCTTCTTTTATGAGATACTGCTTTTACTGTGTATCCAAAAAAGTGTTAATTGATTTCAGGGGAGTAGTGGGTTAACGTGAGGAGGGAGTGGAGAATTAGTTTGGCGGTGAAAGTTAAAAATAGACTTCACATCACCAAATTAAGAGTTTCATGTTGATTTGGCTGCTAACCTTGTCTATGCGCTTTGCCCCACGAGCAGTGAGCAGTGCTGAATGGGGCCGGGTCTGTGTCTGAGGCTGGCCCGGAGAGGTAGGGCAGCAGGAGTGCTTACAGGGCATGTCCAGAGGCCCTGACAACACCTTTCCTCTCTGTTGATCCGAGGGAAATTCTGGAGTAAGGGCTCTTTGAGAAGGATTGTGTCCAACTCATTGATGAAGGCTCCATAATGTGCCTCTCTGCCTGGCACATGGTATGATTACGAAAGAGGGGAAGGAAGGGTGGGAAGGGATGAAGGGGGAACAAGGGGAGGAAGGCAAGGAGAGAAGAATGGCATCCATGCCATCCTGCTCAGCTATCTCTCCTTTTTAAAAAGATTTTATTTATTTATGCATGCAAGAGCTGGAGTATAGGCCAGAGGTGCAGGGGCAGGGGGTGAGAGAATTCACCGAGACAGAGTGGGGAGCAGAACAGTTAGATTGACAGAAATACATTGCTGAGGGGAGCAGCGGGCGAGACAGGAGAGGTCTGCTGGGCCATGTGGGGATCTCCCTGGCTGGAAACCCTGCTTCAGTGGCTGCAGATAGCTTCATAGGTGAGACTTAACTCCTCGCGCCTCCAGGGAGCCCCCGCCCCTCAGCAATCTATTAAAGAAAGAGCCCCAGCTGCCAGCGCCTTCTGAGGCCATGGCTCCCAGGTTGCTTTCAGCTGGTGATTGAGCATGGTGGGGTGGGGAGGGAGAGGAGAAAAGGTAGCAAGCACTAAACCAGGCCATTGCTGTCCAGTGTGAGACCCCCCAGTCCTTGCTCTGGAGCTCCCCATTCACTTGGCTGAGGCTCAGAGGTGCACTGCAATCTGAGGCCCTGCCATCAAATGCTCCCTCCATTCTTAGGTGTCACTCCTCTGTTGTGTATGGTCTGAAGCTCTCCCTGACCCACTCCTGCTCTCTTGCCTTCTATCTTTCAGAGGCAGGCCTCTCCCCAAGACTCTTGCACTTTGATTCCATCTTGGCATCTGCTTCCCAGAGGGCCTGAAATGACACAGGAGAGAGGGAGACAGAAGGGAAGTTTGAACTTGGGCCCATTTTCCTCTCCACTGACCTCCGTTGGCAGGCGCAGACTGGCAGCTGTCTCACTCGCCTTATCGCCGCCTTTTCCCTGCTTTTTAGAGCAGTCAGGGCTCAATGAATGTCATTTTAACAAGCTGAGAGTGGTTTGTGTCTCTGGCAAAGGAAATCCTCTGTTTCTTTTCTTTCTCCTGTCTTTCTTGAAGACAGGAAGCCTCAAATCCTGAGCATGGCGCAGATTTTGGGCTCTTTGCTCATAGTGCTCCAGCTGCCAAACTAGGGGCACCTTGTGTTTCTCGCAGACACTGGCTCCTTCCTGCCTCTTTGGGACCTGGGCAGACGCCTTCTGTCCATAGTGTCCCCTACCAACTCTCTACCTGTTTGGAATTAACTCCTTAGTCTTTAAATCTCAACTTAAATGACTTCCTGTGGGCCACCCTCCCCCTCTTTCTGGAAGAGATTAGGGTTCCCTCCCAGGATCGCTCATTGTGCCTTTGTGAATAAACACTGGATTCATTCGCTGGGCTGCCATAACAAACTGTCCCCAACTGGGTGGCTTAAACTACAGCACCTTACTTTCTCATAATTCTGGAAGGCCAGAAGGCCAAGGTCAAGGAGTCAGCAGAGTTGGTTTCTTTTGAGGCCTTATAGATGGCTGATCTCCCTGTGTCTTCATAAGATCTCCCCTCTGTCCTAGTATCTTCTTATAAGGACAGCGGTCTTAGTGGATTGGGGCACACCGTATGATTCGATTTTCCCTTAATTACATCTTAAGACAGGTAATTTACCTCCACATATAGTCACATGTTGAAATCACTTTAGGACTGCAACATATGAATTGGGGGGCAGGGGTTGGGGGAGGACACAATACTCACAAATACTTATTTAAGAATTTCTTGAGTTTTTCATGTCTGCCTCCTCTGATGGAGTATAGCTCCACGAGAGCACCACTGGATGTCTCTGTTTTCTATACAGAGCCTGTGAGTGCTCAGTACTGATGGGATGAATCAATGAATGAGTTATCTTCCATTGGCTGATGGACAACGGTAAGGATGGCTGAGGATCTCACTCTGGTAAGAAGCCAACACAGAAACCTCAGAACCAGGCCCTGGGCAGTCACCCACTTCCAGTGTGACTGTCTCTCAAGAATGCCCTCAGTTCAATGTGCACTGGTGTTGAAGACCTACTATGTGACAGACTTTTGACTGGGCCCATGGATGACAGAGCATCTATTGTGTGGACAAGCAAGGAAAAGTAACTAGAAAGGAAGAAGACCTAAAGAAAAACCAAACCATATACTCTGAGGATGCTTGAGAGCCGCTGCTTTTTCTGCTATGGAACCTAGAGGTCTGCACGGACAGAGACACTTAGTGTAGCCTTAGTAAGTGGGTGCACTTCGCATGAGAAAAGGAAAAACAAGGTATGGGTTAGTGTTCTGCTTGCTAATGCCTTCCTGTGGCTGGACTTCGGCAAATAAATGAAAGTGTAAAACTGTTTTTCTGGTGTCGAATGAGCAATTCTACCTCTGGCCATTATGACCCTGGTTTCAGGTCAGAAACCCAGAGGGCCTGCCAGCGAGCCAGTGGCCACCTGTCTGGGTTGGAAGAGGTTTTCAAGGTCAGGCATAGAGGACAAATGTGACCGGCTAGATTCTTGGAAGAGTATATGTGTGTGTTCCTAGCTATCTGTGTGTGCATCTGTCTCTGTGTGGGTGTATTTGGGGTTGTGTGTGTGCACCACTGAGTGTGTCTGAGTTTTCTGTGTGTGCAGGTCTGTCTTCATTTCTCTGTGTGTGCACTGACCGTGTATCTGGATGTCAGAGTGTGTGCATCATCTCCGTGTGGATATATTTGGGTGTCTGAGTGTTGTCCAAAAAGACTCATGGGAAAGTGCCTCCTGGGCCCAGGTCTTGCAGCATCTGTTCTAGTGCTGTCAGGCCTCTGAGGCTGGTCTATTTGACAGTCCAGGAGATGGCATTGAGGACAGCCACATCTGCTGAGTCATAAGGATGTGGGCTCTTTGTGTTGGACATATCTCCTTTCACAGCCACAGAGGGGGGATTTCAGACAGTCTGGCTGACCCTGCATTCTTTCAGAAGGTCATGACCTCAGCCAGCCCCAGGAAGGAGCGGAAATGGGAATGCTCATGAGACCGAGAGGTTGACAGAAGGCGAGCTGAGACCCATGTGTTTCCCAGCTGGGTCCCCTGGGTCATGGCTTTCTCAGGCTGTTCCAATAACCAAGCTGCCAGCTTTGAAAGTGATTGACAGCCATTTCTGGTGGGGGAGGAAGCCGGGCGGATTTTCTTGAATGGTATGAACTGCAGACCTCACCAGATTTTTACAATTAATCAGTGCTGACCCTGGAAGGCCCCGCCAAGCCGTTAGAGTCCAAGTCTGGAAAATCCTTCTTTCTCTCTCCAAACCAACCAAATCCACAAATAAACAAAACACACTGCTTGGTAAGCTCAGCCACAATGCAATAAAGTGAGTCTTTCAAGCTTGTCTGATTTAAACAGGAAAAGTGCTCCCAGGGGTGACAGGGGTGGGAAGCCTGGGTCCTGGGCTCCCTGATGGGAATGGCTTTGACAGGTTTTTTCCAAACAACAGATGGGGAAGAGCAAGAGGGTGTTTGCGCACTCAGTTGTATGTGGTAGGGCACGGCGGATGAAGAAAGAGTTTGAGCCAAGTATGGGAAATAAACACACATCTTCTAAATACACAGCATTTCCATGTGCCTGGCATGGTGTTAGGCTCTGGGGTATAGAGGGGGACATTGCTGTGCCCCAGGAGGTCAGGCTGGGTTGATCCCATAGATAAGCTGCTTCCTCTAACCCATGAGGCTGGAGGCACAGGTGTGGCTGCGATCAGGGTAAGTGTAGTGCGTTAATGCTGCTGGCACTCAGAAGGCGGAGGGAGTCTAGCCCGGAGCAGGGGGTCCTCGTCACTGGTCACGTCTTGTATTTAGACAGTGAAGGTCTCTGACAAAATTTTCATACTTACCTATAATCACTTACCTTTGGTTAGGTTCAGCTCACCTGTGGCGCCTTGCGCAGGCCTGGGATACGGGGCAGCGGGCTCCCCAGGGAGAGATGGACCTGAGACAGGGAGAGGTTGGGTGGTCAGTAACTGCCTAACCAGGGCTTCACTGACTTTGTGAGTGCTCATCCAACCCCAGGGAGGAAGCCCAGAGGTGACAGGGAGCTCATGATTTCCTGGCAAGCGCCTCAAGAGCTGGTGTCAAGTTGTTCATTTTATCTCAAGTTCTTTCTCAGGTTGAGCTCAAAACTGCCTCCCTGGACGTCTATCACTTGTCCTGGTTCTGCCTTCTGGGTCACATCCTTTTAACAAATGTGTAGACAAAGATGAAAATGACAGTTTATATCCTCAAGGGACCCACGGGCCAGTGACAGGGCAGCTGATCCATTACACTGAGCAGGACGAAGCAGGGGCTAAGCTGGGAACTGAGGGAGGAGTCCTCTCTCCTGACCGAGGGGTGCACAGGTGGGCATCGGGGGGAGGTGGCATTTGAGACAGGCTTAAAGGCTAAGTGTGGAGGGTGCCGTAGAGTTCAGGCCGGGAGCAGCTGAGCAAAGACACGGAGATGGGAGGGAGCAGGGCATCTGCTGAGGGTGTGGGGTTGCCCGGCAGCGTGGGGGCTTGGGGTGCAGGGAGAGCTTGGAAGAGATGTGGGCAGATCAGAGAGGGGCTTGAGCCCATGCCTGGGCCTTTATTCAGTGAGCCATGGGGCACTCCAGAGATTTTATGAGAATTTAGCAGAATTGTGGTTCTCAAAGGGAGGTCCCAGTCAGTGGCAGTATCTGGGAATGTGTTGGAAACGCAGATTCCCAGTGGTCCTCCCCTCCCCCCCAAACCTGCTGAATCAGAAACCCTGGGGGTGGGATCTAACTCCACTTTAACAAGCCCTCTGTGTGCTCCTGGTGTGCTGCTTTAGAAAAATAACCCAGAGAGCCAGATGTGGTGGGGGGGCGGCGGGGAGAGGGTCTAGAGGACCGAGAGCAATTAGGGGCTATTGGAATCACCTGAGAGAAGCAGGCAGCAGGCCTGACTTAAGGAAGGAGCAGGAAGTTAGACAGATTTGGGGCTCAGTTCCCGCCCCTTCACCTTCTACCTTCATGAACCTGGGCAAGGGACCCACCTTTCCTGAGCCTCACTTTTTGCATCTTCAAAAAGGAGTCACCGTGGAGAATGGTAGGAGACATCGCCAAACCAGAGGGTGTGGGGCACACAAGACTTTCAGCGCTAAAGTCAAGAGGCTCCAGGGCAAACTGGTATGGTCGGTCACCCTGGCTCCAAGAGGGTGCCCAAAGGGAAACTCTGCTCAGGGTGTTTATGGAGGGCCCATGAGGGTATATTTGCTGAGGGGCCATTCTCCAGCACTTTGGTGCCAGCTAAAGTTGCCGAGCCCTCTTGTGCCTGGGCTTAGAGGAGCCCCTCCCACAGGCCTCTGCCCAGACCTGGCTCTGGAGACCAACAGAAAGGGAGGTTGGACCAATGGCAAGGACACAAGGCTGGCTCCCCACGGCCACACCGCTGGCCTGGTGCCTGGGTCACATGAAATACAATATGGCTGATGCCTCGCAGACCTTGCTGATGCTGCTAGAGGCTGAAAATACCCAGTGCCCTGGTCTGGGCGCCTGAAAATACCCAGTGCCCTGGTCTGGGCGCCTGGCTGACTCTGGGTTTGGAGTCAGCGGGGTGGGGGTGGGGGGTGAGGGGCAGCAGCTGTGGTGACTGCGTCCCCACTACTTTGGTCTCAACTGGGTTCTTGCCACTGCAACCAGCCACCTTTCCTTCAGCTTGAATTTTTTAAAACCAGGGCCTGGAGTATAAAGACAGAAAGGTTACTTGTGGAGGTTTTATCAGAAAAGTGGGGTGCTTTTTTTTGAAGACCCCAGGGACTCTCTCTTGTGCCTCCTTGGTCCATATGCTCATCCGGGCACCTAATAGGTTCTAGGGAGGGGTGAGGGGGATTTGTTTAACCTGAGACTCCGAGTCTTAGAGCCTGGGACTGAGTCAGCTTTCTCCTCACGGCGGGGGCAACTGAGGTCATTGCCTTGAGAAAAGGAGCAGATGTTGGAAGGGGGAGTCAGTGTCTCCCTCAGCTCTCTTCTCTCTTCCTGCTGGGTGGTGCTCTTTACCTCATCCTGTCCTGTGCTGCCCTCCACTTGGCCGTGGTTGCCTAATGAGCAGACTCTCTGGGGTTCTAATGAGGCTCCCTGCTCCCAACATGCACCCACATCTGCCCTGGAACTGGGCCTGCTGTAACCTCCGAAAACTGCAGGCCCTGCCCTCCCCATCTTCCCTGGAAAGAGGCTTCAAGCCCAGGCAGGCGGTGCTACTCAGGTGTGCAAACACTGGATTTGAAGTCAGGCCAGAACTCTGGGTTTGAGTCCCAGTTCTGGCACTTTTTGGGTGAGTGACTTTCAGCACAGAACTAAGCTTCAGTTTTCCCTCTTTTAAAATGGGGATGACAACATGTTCCCTGCGGGGCTGCTGTAAGGATTAAATTGAATGACCTAATGCATGTAAGTTAATACAGTAAGTGCACTGCACTCAGAAAGTAGTTACTGCTGCAACAACAGTGGTCCTTATTGACAGGGTAGGGTCAAAAAATAAAAACAAACCCATAAACAAAGAAACTGAAACAAAAGACAGAGGAGATAGAGATTCCTTGCAGTATTTCTGCCCTGGTCACCACTCTGGTGACTGCAAAGCATGGTCTGCTTGTTAAGAGACAACGCCTCCTTGGTTCCGTGGTCTCTCCACGGTGTGGTTTGGGGTGTAGCCCCACAGCCTACATGCTCTGCAAGTCAGGCTTCGTTAGGAAGTCTCACTGCCTAGCTGCGCACATATTCTGCTTTCCACACATCTGCCCCATTGACCAGAACTCCACGCCCCTACCGTGGAAGTCTTACCTGGGGTTTGCGCTGTCACCCTCTTCCTGCCTGTCTGTGGCAGGAACAATTTGGGTAGAAGTGGTAATAGTGGCCCCACTTGTCCTGTGTACCAGGTGATTTGCATATGCTATCTTTAGTCTTCACAACAATTCTGAGAAAGAACCATTATCTCCATTTTACAGATAAAGAAAACTGAGGTTCAGAAAGATGAGTGACTTTTCTAATACCACAGAGCTAGCAAACTAACAGGGGAGTTTAGCGCCAAAACCCCAGTGTTTCCCATCAGGCAGTGGGAAGAACGCAGAGGGCCAGGTCAGGGTCTTTAATTAAAGTACTTGGGACTGGGGCAAGCGCCTCCCCTTGCTGGGCGTCAATTTCCTCACCTGTGAGTCAAGTCAGGATTCTCTTCTCCTGAACTCTGACTTCTTTTCCTGGGGTCTGCTGCCATGGCTACACAGCACAGCCAGGGCAGAACTGTGACACAGGTGGCCTGGTATTTCCCAATTTCCTCTTGAGAGCACGTCCTCTGGCTGTGCCAGTGTCTTCCCTCTGCTAGGCAGCCTTGAACCTCTTGAACCTCCTAGGCTGCTCTGCCCTGTCCTCTAAACACTCCTGCCCACGGCCTCAAACAACTAAGTCTCAGTCTAGTGTCTCATCTCCTTTGTGTTCTACAATCTTTGAGAAGACCAAGGAGGGAAGCTAAGGTGCTAACCTGAATTAAGGTGTGGAAGGTTAATGGGTTCTTATCAAAAGGTTCTTTATCAGGGGTTTCTAGAAACATTGTCATAACCCAGTAGAGCATGTGGCCAATTTAGTAACTTCATCAGTGCCTTTCTGAGACCCTTCAGCCCCCTGCACATTCACTATGATTTTTGCTCTGCTTGGCTCTCTCCCCAAACTGTGTGCCTGCTGAGGGCAGGAACTGGTCCTTGCTATCCTGTCAGAGGAAATGCTTGGTGGAGCCCCCAGGCCTACTAGGGGGATGACTCACCTAGAACTGACCCTGCCTGTGGGAACTATCAGCAGCTATTTCCTGAGCTACCTCTTTACCTCAGCCAGATCTGGAATTTATTCCAGGGAAACTAAAGAGGCAAAAGGTGGACGGAGGTAAGGAGAGGGTTTAGAAATAACAGAAGCATATAGATTTCTTCTTCCTCAGCTTTCTAATGCTTAACCTTACCTAGCACTATCTGGTCATATGAAGCTCCAAGATCCAGGCTATTCTCATTTTGGCAGGGAAGCAAACTGATCAAGAAGTGACATGAGAGAAGAAAATTAACATTTATCCAATATCTGTGCCCATTTTCCAGATGAGATAATTGAGGACCCGAGCAATTAAACCATAAGATATATCTAGGCTAGCAGATGATGGAGCCAGGGTTTGAAACCAGATCTAACCAAAGTCCACATGCTATGTACTCTTACAGGGTGCTCCTGGGTGACCCCTTGGGACACAGAGGGTTCTGGAACTCTAGGATCTATGTGCTGTTCCAGTCAGGACACAGACATGCAGCTCTGGGGTTCAACCATGTACCCACTGGAGCTGCCCAGTCTGTGGGAACGGGTTACCCACTGTTCTGGTCTTCCATCTGCTAGGTATTCGCACAGATTTCTCAGAAGTATGCTTGGAATCTGACTATGGCCACCAGGTGGCGCAGCACAGGCTATGGGACCTTGACTTCTGAATCTAAGGTTCAACAGATTCTTAGGGATCCTCTATGGCAGTTAAGATGCCCATAAAAAGTTCCTGGGGAACTCTTTAAAAACACAGGCCCAATCCCCAAGAGTCTGATTTGTCATTCTGGATTATATTCTGGAAATCTGCCATAATTTTTAAATTGTGTTTTTTAACTTTCTGAATCTATAAAGTATCACTCGCATGGCTCAACATTTTACTTTTTCCAAGGAAAATACAAGTTCGCTTTATTTCAAAACAGTATCTTCCTTATATTGTATCACTGATACAAATGTGAATTTCTTGGAATGTCAAAATATCTGAAGTGAATTTTCTGTATTTAAAGACAGAATTTTTCAACCATATAAAACAATTAGAAACATTAAACATCAAGAGTATGTGTAAAATAAGCCACAGTTCAAATTAAGATGAATAACCAAACCATGTAAGTCACCTCAAATAATGTTGGCTAATATTTAGAACATTGCAAATATTTTCAATAACTTAAAAGTGAATGTCTTTCTACTCTTCCTACCTTCTAATCTCCTTAGAGAGCATAACTTTTTAAAATTAGACTTAAATAATTAATTAAAATATTAACTCATGGTAGGAGATTGTGGCATTAAGTATAGCCAAGTTTAAGTGAAATAAAGAAAATAGGGGGCCTTCCTGATGGCACAAGGGGTTAAATCTCAGCACTATGAAGCTATCAGCAGCCACTGCAGCGCGAGTTTGATCCCCGGCCAGGGAGCTTCCCACATGGCGCAGCAGACCTCTCCTGCCTTGCCTGCTGCTCCCCTCAGCAGTGTATTTCAGTCACTCTGCCCGTTCTGCTCCTCACTCTGTCTCTGGTGAATCCCCTCACTCCCCCCTGTCACACACATCTCTGGCCTACACCCCAGCTCTTGTATGCATAAATCAATCAATCAATCATTTTTTTTAAAAAGAAAGAAAATAGTTAAGATTTATAAGCATTTGAAAATGAGCACTTACAGTAATTTGTTAGAAGCCCTGGATGAGAAAAGCTGTTCTCTGCTTTCTAATCATGCCTAAGGTTTACACTGCATGATGTAATTCAACGGAGAAGTATTGTATCCGGTGAGAACTGACGGGAATTTTTTTCATCTATTCAGTGATTATTACAAAGCTAATATTGGTTTAAAAAAACCAAAGTATACTATGTAAATAACATATAAGGTTACACATTCTTTGCTCTTTTTTACACAACAATCAATTGCATACATATTACTGATTCTTATTTTGTGCAATTTCAGAATTCTATGTCTAATCAGAAATTTTACAAGAAGGAAAAGATGTATTGCAATCATTCCTTTTATTGTGAGAGAATTTGTGGCAGTTTTTCGTATTTTGAAGTTCTATTTCTTTTTCCTTTTCTGTGATTTGTCTATGTAATCTATCATTTATAAAATGTTGCTCACTAAACCTTAGGCAAGACCCCAAAACACAAAACCTTAGGAAAAGGAAAAGATGAATATATTTAAATAAATAACCACACTCAAATCACAAATTTTATATAGTAAACCATACCATAAAAAAGTTAAAAGACATAACAGGAAAAATACTTGCAAAATGTATTCCCTATATAACTTGCAATGAATTTTTAAAGGAAGGGAAAAGATCGGCGTTCTGACTGGTCACCATCTTCATAGCAAGGAAGACAGCGACCTCATATGACACCTCCAAAAAGCACTATGAAGATGGTGTTAATTCCACACATTTAGACTGTGACCTCAGATTGGTTAAGTAACCTGCATAAAGTCACACAGCTGGGCAAGGGAGTCAGGTGTGTCTCTCCTGCACACTGTTGCCTGTACCACATGGAGACTGGACCTTCTGCTATGGCTTGGCCACTGCCCCTGGGTGATCTTGGGCCGCTCTCTTCTCTCACAGCCTCTGTCTTCTTGTAGGTAGACTTCTGTGTAGGGCGGGTTGGTGGAGGAGGGTAGGATTTGTTGGGATGCCCCTAGGAGGTGTGTCCACAGTGGGGAGGTAGTGAGTGAGCATGTGTATGTGTTCAGGAAGGACATTTCTGCAGCCTCAGTGTCCCATCCAGATAGTCCACGGTGCTTCCATCCAGCGCTGCCTCTCACCCCTTTCCTGTCCATGAGACAGGACCCAAAGCAATGGGGACTTGGAACCATCACCTGCTTTTGTCTTCAGGGCCTTCTCGCTGTATCTTCTCCCCATTTTCCAGAGCTTACTGTACTTATGTTCTTCCTCAAGGGCTTCTTGTTTGTAAGAAAAGGGAAAGCTCACCCTTTTGAGAGAGGTACATTCTAAGGAGAGGTCCATACGTAACCCTGAGGACAGACTGCCATTTGCAGCAGCTGCAGAGGAGGCTGAGATTCTGAGGCAAGTAAGAGCTCATATCCCATAGCTAATGATCCAGAACGTCTGTCGCCTAGGACTGCTGGGGCTCACCTTTCCACTGTTCTGCTCTGGGGACAATCTGGACACCTGATCTTAGCTCTGACTGGAAGGCAGTGAAGTACAGGGGTGTCCTTGAGATCCAGCCAGATAGCCTGCCAGACAGATGTCCCTAGGGTCAGGCAGAGCTGGGGTGGAAATATGGAAAATGCCAGTCTCACCCCCAGTTTCTCCCACAGCACTACAAAAGAGCCTAGTTTGCCCAGCATGGTGCATAAATCCACTAATGGCCAACCAGCATTTGGTTTGAGAAAGAAAGAGAAGAGAAGAGCGAGAAGAAGGAAGAAAGGATGTGAGATAGAAAAAGGGAGGAAAGAAGGAAGAAAGCACTGGGTTAACAAACTTCAAATGCAAAAACAGACAAATTGAATATGATAAATGAACTCATAAACTTAAAAAAAGTTCAAAAGTTAAAATCAAAACCAAAAAATAACAAAGATGCTTTCTATAAATACAACATAATGTTCCGGAGCTTTAGGGGGGCTTAGGTCTCTATTATTGCCATTAGTCCTGGGTTTTGTGTGTGCAAGTATGCGTCCTTGGTGCCCCCTAGAGGGTCTGTATCTCCCGGGGCATCATGGGTGGTGGGGAGGGTGGGGCCATCAGAGGAAGGCCTGCAGGGATTTGCCTGAGGCTCTGTGACATTCTGGAGACAAGAACTGATCCCAGAGCAAAACCTAACCCTGCATCTGCCTAGAGGCTTTATCCCCCCACCCGCAGGCTCAAACCTACCTTAAAGGAGAATGTCTCAGGCCCAGCCGCAGCCCTCCTACCGCTCTTTGCCCCCTCCCCCCAGGCCTCCTCCCAGGGGACTGGCCCACAGAGAAGCTGCTGAGGGATGGTAAAGGGGGCCTGGCCCTTGGGGAAGGAAGTCCTCCCAAGGAAGGAAGTGGACGGCAGGATTCAAAAAGAGAGAAAAAAGGGATGTCTCCTTTGGGAAACTGCAGCAACCTGGGTGTGTGGAGATGGGGTGGGGGTGGGGGTTTCTGGCCTCATCCCTGAACAAAGACTCACTTCTCTCACCTGCAATTGGGGCCCAAAACACACCAACAATCTTGGCCCCCTTCCTTCTCTGTCTACTGCAATTTTTGAGAGGCACCGGAGGAAATCAGGGGAATAACACTCACTCCTGCCTTCTAGGAGCCCACAGGACAGACTGTGTTAAACAGGCTTAGAGACAGTGCTAAGTGAGTGAGGAGATGGGACAGGCTCCTGAAAAGTGAGGGTAATAGTGCAAGATCCCATTTATGTTAAGTACAAGACAGGCACACCTCATCTATTGTGTCAGGTTAATGGTCACCCTTGGTCATAGGTCTTGGAGGTGGTGGCAGTGACCAGGAAAAGGACTGAGGGGTATAGAAGGTCTCTTGAGGTCAGGGAGTCTGAGGGAAGGGGGACTTGAATGGGGTCTAGAAGATGGGCGGGATTTCCAACACTCCCAAAAGGAGTACACGTCTCCTCCTTTCCCCACCACCCAAGCCATGGCCCCATCCTGCCAGAAGAGCTATGATTCCAGAGCTTAGAGAAAAATCCAGGAGCCCATCTCAGGGGCTGGTGTGGGCCCCAGGGCCTAATTCTGGCAAGAGTGAAGAACAGCACTTCCTGTGGCCACAGGGAGAGATTCTGGATGTGATCTTGTTACAGGGCAGGGAGAGGGGCACCCCCGAAACCCCCAGACCTGCCCTGTTCTAAATGGGTTCTGCCATCTCCCACATCAATACAAAACATATAGGACCTTTTGTGAAAAGAAACTTTAATACAATTAGAAAAGACAGAGAAGACAAAGAGTATAGTATCTAAGTCGCGCACCCAATGTTACCCAACTCCTCGTGCATAAAAGTCCACCCAAACGGAATTGGCCCAAAGCAAGTCTCGAAAGCCTGCCACAAGTCTAGAACAGCTTTTGGCAGGGACCCATACAAAAGGGCCAGAAACAGTCAGACAATTCTGAGAGGAACAGAACAAAATCAAAACCAAAATCAACACAGCCATCGTTAACCTCCCCACGGGTCTCTCACCCACATCTGTTTCAATCAGTCCAGGCCAGTGCAGCTTCTTTACAAATCTCTCTGCTCCTTGGGCCTCTTCTGGCTCTCCATCCTTCTTCCATCTCCTCCTGTCTTCTGTCTGTGTGTTCTGTCTCCTCTGTGTGTGTCGTGTGTGTGTGTGTGTGTGTGTGTGTGTGTGTGTGTGTGTGTCCTGTCTCTCTTCTCAAGCTTCTTATATCAAGCTCAGTTCTACCCTACCTTGGGTGGGACAGGGAACCTGGGACACATCCTTCCTCCTTGGGACCACCCTGTTACAATCTCAGTTGTATCTTTGCAAGACCAACAGTTGACAATGGATTTTCATCAAATGTTCACTAAACATACACCATACTCCACCTGTAAACACAGGAAGACATAGGCCAGAGCCATAAAGAACCTGAAAGCCAAGCCTGCCACAGAGCTGGAATTAGCTACAAACCACTTCTTTTGGAGGGGTATAGACCCTGATTGAATTATAGTATCTCAGATCCTGAGTAGTCTCCATTTCACATGACAGCTTAGTTCAAGTTCTGCTTAGCTGTGTGACCTTGGACTAGTCATGTGACCTGTGCCTTTCTTCCCTGCCTCCATTAGACTTTCTCAACCTTTCCCTCCACTCTCTAATAGTGCCTATTCTAACTGCTTACTCTCCACGTGATTCTCCCTCTCACTAATGACTTTATTGGAATACAATTTACATACCATAAATTTACCCATTTTACACATGCAATTCAATGTGTTTCAGTGTATTCAATGTAATCTCAGTAAAATGTGAAACCTACTCTGCTTTTACCAAATTATCTAATATAAATACAAGTGTCTTTGTAGATTGGAAAGTGCTGTAAACAGGTTGGGTATAAAATTAATGAGCTACCCTACATTACTCACAGTAATCCAAAGATGAAAGCAACCTAAATATCCATCAGTGAATAAGTAGATTAAAAATGCGGCATAAACATACAATGGAATATTATTCAGTCTTAAAGAGGAATAAAATTCTGATTCCTGCTACAATATGGATGACCTTGTAAACATTATGCTAAGTGAAATAAACGAGACACAAAGGACAGATATATGACTCCACTTGTGTGGATACTAGAACAGTCAAATTCACAAAAACTGAAAGTGGAAGAGTGGTTACTAGTGATTGAGAGGAGGGGAGTTGGGAGTTGCTGTTTAATGGGTACAGTTTCACACAGGTGACCTTGTGACTGTTGCCCGTTCTATCTCCTCCTACCACACCAAGAGCAAAACAGCAGCCTAGTAGCCCTTCATTCTCATTTTATACTTCAGTTCAACATTTATTGGGTACCAGCTGTGAGCAAGCGCTAGGGAAACTCAGCACCAAACAAGACCCATTTCTGGTCTTTGAGGAGTTTACAGTCTACTGGGCCAGGGTAACCCAAGAATGCAAACCATTATCCAAATCACATGCAGTGGACGGTGAACTACCATAAGGCTCTGTGGGCTCTTCACAGCAGCGGGAGTCTTTATTTACTTTTATTTATTTATTTTTATTTTTTATTTTTTTAAGAATTTTATTTATTTATGTATACCATCTGGGGTACAGGCCAGTGGGGCGGGGCAGCGAGAGGGTTCACCAGAGACAGAGTGGGGTGCAGAACAGGAAGATCAGAAATACACTGCTGAGGGGAGCAGTGGGCGAGGCAGGAGAGGTCTGCTGTGCCCTGTGGGATTCTCCCAGGCTGGGCGTCGAACCTGCATCGCTGGTGGCCGACAGCTCCACAGTGCAGTGCTCAACCGCTGCGCCACCGGGGAGGCCCTTTATTTACTTTTAAATGAAGATTTGTGTTTTGATTCTGAGAGTAAAGAATCTTTGTGAAAAGAGAAAGCAGGCAATCCTGACACCCAGACACAGCAGATCTATTTTCTGTCAGCGCTGGGTGACTTGTTCTGAACGGGCAGTGTGGTCAGCAGGAGACACGTGAGCCGTGAGCAAGTGGGGCATAGCGCGAGCAACGCAGGCTCCAACGCAGGCTCCTGCTCCCTACGGTCTGGTACCCTTGAGGTAATAGCTGCTCCTTCCTGGACTGGAAATTACAAAGTATGGCAGGTGCAGTGGCCTGTGTTTAAGTCCTGGTCCAGCAAGTCAAGCCTGTCCTGTAACCTCAGTTTCTCTATCTTCAGAATGATAACCTCAACACTTTTTCTAGGTTTCACCCTCAGACAGTGTGGCCTGTGTGTGGACAGTGTGGGCCTCCTGCATTTGTTTTTTGTTTTTTTTTTTAAAGATTTATTTATTTATGCATACAAGCTGGGGTGTAGGTCAGAGGTGTTGGGGGATGAGAGGATTCACCAGAGACAGAGTGGGGAGCAGAACAGGCAGATCTACTGAAATACACTGCTGAGGGGAGCAGCGGGCGAGACAAGAGAGGTCTGCTGCGCCATGTGGGAAGCTCCCTGGCAGGGGATCGAACTCCTGCTGCAGTGGCTGCGGACAGTTTCATAGTGCTGAGACTTAATCCATTGGGCCACCAGGGAGGCCCTGGCCTCCGGCATTTGTTTGTTCACAGATTACACTGGTCAACAAATTTTTACAAAAGTCATGTTACTGAAATAAAATTAGTCATTTCCTATCAATTTTTATGTGCTCAACATGAATATGACAGTCAAATTCTAATTTTGGCTCTAGTTTTTTTTTTTGTAATCTGTGATAAATTGATGTTTACATCACGAAAAGCATGCCAATAGTAACAGGGCTATGGTGAATACTTGTAAAAAATAAAGTCATAGACTACTTCTGAGATTTCTTTGCTTGTCTCTTGTACAGCTGTTCAGGAATAGAATAGATGGAAGACGGTTTCCACTGTGCAAAAACACAGCCTTAAGTCTCAGTTTCGGGGCCTCCCTGGTGATGTAACGGTTGAGCCCTGCGCTGTGGAGCTGTCTGCAGAGCGTGATGAGAGTTCGATGCCCGGCCGGGGAGAATACCACGTTGTGTGGCAGACCTCTCCTGCCTCGCCCGCTGCTCCCCTCAGCAGTGTATTTCTGATCTGCCTGTTCTGCTCCCCACTCTGTTTCTGGTGAACCCTCTCACCGCCCCATGCCTCTGGCCTATACCCCAGCTTGTATGTATAAATAAATAAATCTTAAAAAAAAAACTCAGTTTCAAAGAGTCTAGAAATAGTCTGCATTCTTGTGTGTCATGAGTGATTCCTTTTTTTTTAATAATTTTTTTAAAGATTTATTTATTTATAAATACAAGCTGGGATACAGGCCAGATATGTGGGGCTGCGAGAGGGCTCACCGGAGACAGAGTGAGGAGCAGCAAAGGTAGATCGACAGAAATACACTGCTGAGGGGAGCAGCGGGCAAGGCAGGAGAGGTCCACCGCGCCATGTGGGAATCTCCCTGGCCGGGCGTCAAACTTGTGTTGCCGCTGCCAACAGCTCCACAGCACAGCGTTTAACCGCTGCGCCACCAGGGAGGCCCTCATGAGTGAGTTCTAAGGCATTCATGAGGCCCTCAATATCAGAACAGAATGCCAGAGTACTTTCCTTTCTGAAAAAAGGATCCAACTGCTGGTGGCACTTTCAATATAAAGTAATTGTGACATCTTCTTCTCAAAGATTCCATTGTTGGAATCTTGATCCTAGCAATTCTGCCTTGTTCTTGGATAAGTCCAAATCACGAACCAGGTTATTTAGTTCTTCCTGTGCTAGTCTGTGTGGGGTTGAGGATGCACCCCAGTGAAAATCTGGATCACTGCATGCTGATGGAACAGGAGAAGAACGGGTCGGCTCACCCTTGTCCTCATCAGATGAATCAAGAGAATATTCTGCTGGAGGTTCTGAAATAGGAAGTCCCTCACCATATGGAACTGGTCTTATTGCAGACGGAATGTTTGGGTAGACTATTCTCGACTTCTTTTGCTTCGTTATTGCGCCGGAAAGAGGAGGAACCAAGCAGTCTTTTATGTGGGTGCTTGGCTCTCTCCACACCATGGGGACTGCAAACGGCATTGATGGTCTTTTGCCACTGAACCACTGTGAAAGTTGTGTTGGGCATGTAGCACAGCATATATGTGGGGCCCAAGGCTTGTCTTGGTCACCAACCTTGCATCCAAAGTAAAGATACTAAGCCTTCTTCACTTGAGAAGTGATACTTTTCTTCTGGTTGGCAAATGTCACTTCCCCACAAATAGAGCGGAAATTGTCCACACTATTAACGCACTTTCGAGGCATGACTGTTCTGTATTGTGCCTAAATGGATAAAATAATAACAGTTCTGTGGAACAGTAGCTTAAACTGTCTCACACAAAGTCTGAAATATTTTCAGTGCTCAACCTTTCCCACAGGGCTTTCTATAGTGCACTGCTGACGTCAGCTCACTCCAGCAGCCGCCTGGCAGTAGTATTGCATTGCATCAGAAAATGATGCAGTCAGCTCTGGATGATGTGTGCATGATGGTATTACGCAATGCGATGCACTATGACATCATTCTAGGCTGATTTAGGATGTTGTTGCAGTCCTACTGGATAAATTTACACAGTGAAACATAAAATGAATTATATGAAATATCTGCAAAATGAGAGCTAATAAAAAATTTTCAGGGTTGTATTCATGTTCAGCACACCAAGATACTACAGATTAGGGCCTTTTTAAGTCAGTAATGTTCTCACTATTGACCAGTGTTATTTCTTGAATAACAAATGGAAGAGAACAAAGCCACATTCCTGTCCTCTCAGACAGCATCCCCTGTTCTCCCCACTCTCCTGACTTCTGGTGTCCCTGGCCATTCTGGGGCAGCTCTAGGCAGTGGGAACTTCCACTTGGAGTTGTTTCCCACAGCCCTTATCCTGATGTCTTGGAAACTGGAGCTCCATCTACCTCTGGCATATAATCTATGCTCAGCACAAGGTGGTGATTATCATAATGGTCCTGTCAACCCTCCTGGTTCTGGTAGGGAATTTTTTGCAGGCCAGGCTGACTTATGGAGGTCTAGGGCTCTGGTCACTATTGCCCTTTTCTCATTCCCAGAGCATGTAGTCACCTCAGAGAGGAGTAACTTATGCAAGTGGGGCAAAGCAGGAGCAGAAACCCCAGGATTCCAGATTCCTGACTGGATGATGTGTGAGGCTGTCCCCTCAGCCCCACCCAGCCTCTCCTCACAGGGTCGTCTCCCATCTGCTGATTCTCTGCCAAGCAGAACATGTTGCCTTTACCCCCAGGGCTGACTGTGAGGAGGTCTGTGTAACATGATTTTGGGGGTATGCTCATCCTTTAAACAGCTCCTGGTCCTGCTTACTGACCCCCATAAACCCCAAATTAAAAATTCTTCTCTTTCATGTTTCCCTGTACAGAAAAACATTTAGACTTGTTGGCCACTAAAAGCAGACTTCCTTTCCTCTTTCCCTCTCCCCTGTGCCCCAGTCTGTTTGGATGATAAGCCAGAGTTCTGCAGTCGAAAGCAATAGAAACTGGCTGAAAGGGGGCCGGGGGGTGGGGGGCAGGGCTGGGGCGGGGCAGGAGGAGCATTAGGAAGGTACTGGGTAATTCACCAGCACAAAAGAAAATGAAGAAAACAGCCTCAAGAAGAATAGGATCCAGGAGACGGCAGGGATGGGTCAGGAACCCAGTCATCTGAGGCGCTGACCGGGGAGTGATCACCGGTCTCCCATCAGTGGGCCCCTCTGCACAAGAGTCCCAGGACAGAGCATCTGATTGGCCACACTTGCGTCTCGAGCCCACCCTTGGCCCTGGGACTTTGGGGTGGACAGTTTCTCTAGGACAATTGGAATGGGGAAGAAACAATTTCCCAAATGTAAGTAGAGAGAAGTGGTGACTGGGAAAAAACAGCATGTATTAAACCCTCCAGATGGGATTTCCTACACAGATGAAGACAGACTGTAAAATGTTCTTTGAATTTACAGCAGAGGGAGGACTCCAGCATTGGAAAGGCCAAGAGAAAGATGGGACTTAAATTTGCTCCTCTCTGTATCCAAAGGCAGGAGTGGAATAGAAAGGCAATAAAAAAAATGAAACTCACTGATGTGGAGTCAGGACATTTTAAGTTCAAATCCCAGTCGTGCTACTTACTAGATGAGAATCAGGCAGGTCACTTTCTCCCTTTGGGCCTCACTTTCTTCATCTGTAAAATGGGACTGATCCTCACAAGAATGAAGCTTCAATTAAAATGTGTCAAATAAGATTTTGAAACTGTAACCTGCACTAGATATAGTGGTAAGGGCTTCTTCTTTGTTAAAAATCTGACTTGAAACCTGACCTGCATTTACAGTGTCTTGAGTGACATAATTTGGCAACTTTACCTGCTGTTAAGAATGCAAATCACCTGGGAATTAGAGCTACTCACGTTCGGTCTTGGCTATTAGTGAATGTATTTTCTAGAGGGTTAAGTTGAATCAGTAGCCAACCATAGTGCTCTATTGGAAATGTTAGCTGCCGAGGCTGTCCTTGGGAGCAGTGCGGGGGAGGGAAAAAGGAAAAGCAGCCCAAATACAAGTCTCCTTTCCCTCTGCCTCAGAGCCCTGGTTCTTAGTAAGGGTTCTTAACTGTTTTTGTGGCATGCCCTCTTTGGCAATCTTATGAAGTTTTTGGACCCTTTTCAGAGCAAAGAAGTTTTTTACACAACTTAGAAACATTTTACTTACTGAGAAAGCATAGGTAAAGGCAACTGCAAGCCAGTAGGATGAATCGTCCTGTTCCCATTTGAACAGGTGGGCCAAATCGTAGACTAGTCAGCCCTGTCCAAACAGTGTGGCCCATTACACTGACCAGGAGGCCCCAAGTTAGATGAAAAGCATTAGATCCTCTAGGGTAAAGCTTTTAAATGTATAAACTAAAATATAGAGATTTATTGAGAAGGAAATCAATGATCTTCAGCATGATTATAAAAATATTTTTAAATGAATGTATAGTAATCAGTGTATTTCCTATTGACACTTTCAATAATAAAATCTAGCAGTGAGCATAATAACTGAAAGTGATGAGTAGAAATCATATTCTGAGACACCTGCAAGGAATTATAATAAAATATCTATGATTTCTATTAGTGACATCACAGATACTGCTAATACTCCTAAGGTTTATTGCTGCATTCATAATCAAAGGAAATACTAGCTTTCAGACAGAGGTTAATGATAATAAAGATGTAATCTCTAAAAACTCTATCCAACTTCATGGACCCCTGATTTACACCCACAGATCCAGCTAAAGAATTCTTGGGTTTATAGAAACTTGTGAGATACTAATGAATGGAAAACCAGGCCCTCACCAGCCATTAGGCTGTGACTAGGGTCTAGCTCCCATTCAATTCCTTGCAGAATTGCAGGGGGTCCAGTGCCCACTTTTCCCGAAGGTTCAGGTTCATCTTCTCTGGATCTCTTGCCACATCCCAATGACCTGGGCTCTGAAGATCCTCAAGGATGAGGAGAAACCTAACCAGGTAACACCCAAGCCCTAGCTACCAGCCCAGGCCTCTGGTCACTGTTGAGCAACTTCTGCTAATTCAACCCAAAGACTTTGCTTGTGAGAGGCCAGGGAGAAGGATTTTTCATAAAATCGCTCTTTTTAATTATTTTTATTTATCATTACAAAGTCAGAATACTCAATACAGAAATTTTGGAAAATAGAAAATCATACAAAATCCCCCCCCAGGTCCCCCATAATTACTCAGATCAAATCACTAGTAATATTTTAGAATATGTTCTTTTTTAATGCAGATATATATGCACATTTTCTACAAAAATAAACTCATACTGTCATAACATTTCATTTTTTTTATTCAATAATATGTTTTCCCATGTCAACAAATAATCTTCTCTAGAACTTTCAATGCCTGTAAAATATCTCATTGTTTGGAAATGCCATGTTATTTGTCATACTCTATTCAACATTTATTGAGCTTCCAATTTTTCATTATTGTAAATGACACTGCTGTGAATAGTCTTATGTATCTTGGATTTCTTTTTCAATTGCTTCCTAGAATAATTCCTCAATAGAATTTCTAAGTCAAAGCAAAGAAAAAATGTTACAATAAACTTCCCAGTTGCTCCCCTAAAGCTTATTCCAATTTACATTCCTACCCAAGAGGGTTTACAAATAACTTCTGCACAACCATGCCCACCCTGGCACTGAAAACCTTTTTCATCTTAGCCAATATGACAGTGCAAAAAACAGTATCTCACCTCACTTTGAATTGCTTTGATTGCTAGTGAGGTTGGGTGTTTGTACATATATTAATTGAATGTGAATTGCCAATTCAAAGTTTGCCCATTATCTCCTTGGCTATTCACCTTCTAATAGGTTTGAAAAAATTTCTTAGTAAAAAGGGTTATATCTCCTAATCTGCTATTTTCCCCTAATTTCTCAATTACCTCTTAGTTTTGTTTATGGTATATTCCCGCTCCCCCCAACTCCACCAGTATAAATAGTTTACAATTTTGTGTAGTCAGTTCTATTGATCTGTAAGGTGGAGGGGCAGACCTGCCCATTTAGCGCCCAATGAGCTTGCATTTATACAATATGCATCTCTCATATTTTTTCCCTAGTGCTAGTCGCGATCTTTCTGCCCCATGACTAGTGGATGTTCCTTGAGTTACAATGCAGGGCCCAGTACAGTCCTGTCTCTCCATCCCAGGGTCACAGCCAGATGATGATTCCTCTCCCCATCCTGCCTCTGGTCACTGATCTCAAGTTCAAACCCCACTGGACAAAGTTGATTCTGCGGATGATGTCAGTGTTCATGCCAGTCCCAAGAGTTCAGCATTCTCAACCATAGCCCACTCTGTAGCAAGTACAGTCGAGGACAGTCCCAGATAACCCACTTGAAAACCTGTTCCAGGCTTCAACACCAGTTTTAGCCAGAACGTTTTTTTCACTCAGAACTTTGCTGGTGCTCTCGGTGTACTGGGGCTGCTCTCTGATTTACCTGAGAGCAACTATGATATGGGAATCCTCCCCCTTCCTGAGGCCTTTTGGGTGGACTTTTACCCACGAGGGGTTGGATGACATTGGGTGCTTGATGAAGGAAGGTAGGAAGGGAGGAAGGAAGGAAGGGAGAAAGGAAGGAAGGAAGGAAGGAAGGAAGGAAGGAAGGAAGGAAGGAAGGAAGGAAGGAAGGAAGGAAGGAAGGAAGGAAGGAAGGAAGGAAAGAAGGCACAATGACTGAGCACCTATTCATGCCTAGTATCTTTACTCATGTCTCTATCCATGGTCTTAACCACCTTGGATTTATTATTCTTCCACTTTTAGGATGAGGAAACTGAGACTCAGAGAGAAAGATTATCCCCAATTCTCTCAGCTAGAAATTGGAAGAACCTGGTTTTGAACTTCCCAGATTGTACCTACTCATTATAAGGTCTTAGGACTTAAGCTCTTTCCTATCTTCTGGAAAGGTACATAGGGAACTCATTTATACTAGAGTGCAAATTACTGGCAGAAGTTAACAATTTCCTTTTCCCCAGGTGGCTCCAAGATAAGGACCCAGGTCTGACTTCTCTCTCACATATAGTCATGGCCTGGAATGATCCTGGCACAGAGAAAGATTAATTTCTTTAGGGAATTTCCCCTAAAGCTGGGACATGTCCCTCTAGATGTCACTGGAAAGTTCCCGAGAGTCTACTTCCCTACCCTTTCTATCTAGTTAACCCTACACCAGACAAAAGGTCAAGATAAGGATGAGCATAGCAGCTCTAGGGCTTGGTCTGCCATTCCCACCCTCAGCTTGTCTGAGGCTTCTAGCTTTTTCAGGACCAGAGAATGGAATTTTGCTGTGGAGGCCAGAAGTAGGGAGTATGATTTGAAATGCCTGATTCTCTAGGCCCAGGCCCTGATGTTGAGTGGTATGAGAATGGAAGCAAGAAAGTCCCGCAAAAGCACTGTGGAGCTCCCTGGGCGCCTGCAGTGGAAATTATCTCTTTCAAGGTCTCTAGGTTTGAGAAGAGAGGAGAAATTTGGACTTTGGAATATGACAGATTGGATTTGATTTTTGTTTGCTCACCAGTTTTATTTCTTTATCTTCCACAAGTCCAAGGCCAAGAAGCAATCATTGCTACTTCTCATGTCTCTGCTCCATGTGCCTCCTGCAAGCTTCTTCTTGCTCTTCACCTCTCGCCGCTTCCCTTAGCCAGGTTTTTCTCTCCTCTCTCAGTCCTCTCAGTCTTGTCTAGCTTCACCTCCCTGCTCCCAGTTACACCCTTCTTTAGGGTGGGGCAGGGGACCTGGAACCTCCCCTTTCTCTGGGGACCACCCTGTTACAAAAGAATCCAACTCAATTTCTTTCCCCTCAATACAACACCCATTTTCTTTTTTTTTTTTTTAAGTATTTGCACTGACATTCTCTTTTTCTTAAAGATGTATTTATTTATGCCTAAAAGAACTGGAGTTTGGGCCATAAGTAAGGGGTGGTGGTGAGAGGATTCACCAGAGACAGAGTGGGGAGCAGAACAGGTGGGTCCACTGAAATACACTGCTGAGGGGAGCAGTGGGAAAGACAAGAGAGGTCTGCTGCACCATATTGTTACAGGGCAGGGAGAGGGACACCCCTGGAGCTGGAGCCCCCAAACCTGTCGTTCTAAATAGGTTCTGCCATCCGTCGCATCAATACAAAACATACAGGACCTTAAGTGGAAAGAAACTTTAATACAATTAGAAAAGACAGAGAAGACAAAGAATATACTTTCTAAGTCAAGCACCCAATGTTATCCAACCCCTCGTGGGTAAAAGTCCACCCAAAGAGGATTGGTCCAAACAAAGCAAGTCTCGAAAGCCTGTCGCTAGTCTAAAACAGCTTTCAGCAGGGATCCATGGAAAAGGATCAGAAACAGCCAGACAATTCTGGGACGAACTAAAACACCTTTCAGCAGGGACCCATACTAAAGGGTTAGAAACAGCTAGACAGTTCTGGGAGTTAAAGAGCAAGATTGGGCCTCCCTGGTGGTGCAGCGGTTGAGCGCTGCGCTGTGGAGCTGTAGGCAGCTCGCGATGAGAGTTCCACACCCGGCCGGGGAGAGTCCCACATGGTGCGGCAGACCTCTCCTGCCTCGCCCGCTGCTCCCCTCAGCAGTGTGTTTCTGATCTGCCTGTTCTGCTCCCCACTCTGTCTCTGGTGAGCCCTCTCGCCGCCCCATGCCTCTGGCCTGTACCCCAGCTTGTATGTATAAATAAATAAATCTTTAAAAAAAAAAAAAGAGCAAGATCAAAATCCAGATGAACATTGTCGTAGTCAACCTCCCCACGGGTCTCTCACCCACATCTGTTTCAATCAGTCAGTCCAGGCCAGTGCAGCTTCTTTACCTTTCTCTGCTCCTTGGGCCTCTTCTGGCTCTCCATCCTCCTTCCTTCTCCTCCTGTCTTCTGTGTGTGTCTCCTCTCTTCTCCAGCCTCTTATCTCTCCTGCTCAGCTCCACCCTCCCTTGGGGGGGGCAGGGAACCTGGAACCCTCCCTTTTTCTGGGACCACCCTGTTACAATATGGGTTAGTTCCCTGGCCGGGGATGGAATTTGTGCTGCAGTGGCTGGCAAGATAGTTTGATAGCCATGAGACTTTAACCCCTGTGCTACCAGGGAGGCCCCAACACCCATTTTCTAAATAACATTCAGCCCAGTTCTGTACCAGAGGTGGGGGGGATTAGGCTGAAGGTGGGATGATCCTTATCCTCAAAGGCCTGGGGAAGTAAAGAAAGGAAATAAATGACTTTCAGTGACTGACATTTAAAAGATGAAAGGGAAAGGGAGCAGGAGGCTTCCCAGCTGGGCAGTGGGTCCCTACTGCTTACTGGTCCAGGGTCCTCTCAAAGTTTGCTGAGATTTGGGTCCCCAATTATGCTGTGGGATAAGCTCAGGGGCTGAGCCCTGACCCCACGGGAGCAGCTCCTTGAGGAAGGCCCCATTTCCCTGCTGGCTCTGAGGGCAGAGCTGCTGAGATCAGGGTCCCTGGGGCAGGTGTTCTGGAAGCAGTCACTAGGCTTCTGTTGGCATATTCCCCACAGCTTTCCTGGGGCCTGTCGGAGTGCTGACCCCAGGAAGCTCCCCGCCCATCCCCTCACCCCCCATACTCCCCCCAGCTCCGCCTCCCCCGGAGCTCCCCCCAACCTGTGGAGAGCTGTTCCTGGCCCAGAGGAAGAGCAAACCCCCTGTCCTCAGGCCTCAGAGAGAGGCAGCCTTGGCAACCAGAATCTGAGGGAGGGAGGGTGAGCCGGGCAATTCACCTGTGGACTCCACTAGCAGCTGGCCTCGCTGTCAGGGGCAGGGCACTGTCTGCTCCCTGCACCCAGGGACCAGTCAGACAACTAGAGCCAAGGGGCCTTGTCTGTAGCAGACACTGTGTGAGAAACTTCCTATTTTTTTTTAAAAAAACTACTTCTCTTTTAGAGGTGAGAAAACAGGCCTGGGGAGGCTCCCTAAATTGCACAAAGTCACACAATATGAATTTTAATCCCATTCTGACTCCAAAGCTGGTGTTGCCTTTACCCTGTTCACCTCTGTGTCTAGACCTCCCATTCTTCCTCATCCTATAAGAGGCTAGACTTGCCAGGAGGAGGCAGGCAGGAAGCCCTTCAGCTAAACAGGGCTACCCTGTCCTCACCCACCCAGGGGGTCACTGTCACTGCCATGAGAGCCACTAGGCCCAGGGTTTCCCTATTCTGAGCTCGTCACAGATGGTCTGCACCGAGGCTTCTAGTTATCTGGGGGTTCACTCTGGAGTGGCCCCATTAGCCTCCCTCCCACTGAACTACCTGTATTGGCTCTAGTTCACTCTGTGTGAACTGTATTTATTCTCCTTCCCTCACTTTCTTTCTTTCCTTTTTTCCCCTTCCTTTCCTTCTTTCTCTTTCACCAGTTGGGGTCAGAAAATCAACTTAAGAAGGAAAATACAAATAATTGACTTTCTCCAGAGAAACCTTTGACATGTTACGTTACATATATGTTATATGTATAACATATACATATGTTATATGTATAACATATACATATGTTATATGTATATGTATGAAATGTTAAACCTTTGAAGTTACAACTGGGACCACCTGTCTGCTAATTTTTAGGGATTCTATAGTGTCTAACTTTCTCCATAGGAAGGTCTCTAAAACCAGGCTCCTCCTCCCCCTGCTGCCCCTGCAGGAGTCCAGCGTGCCCTGTCTCCTCTGCTGGCCACGAGACACTACTCCTCAGGATTCTAAAAGTGAGCACTCTCCTGTGGTGCCACAGCCCTTTCCCACAACACCTTTTTCACAAAAGCCCTGCTTTGTTGTGGCAGGAGAAAGAGGGGTCAGAGGCACATAATTTCAAGACCATCTGACGGATGAAAGGACTGAGGCTGTACAACAAATAGGAGGTAGGTCTTCCATTTCCAAGTCCTGGCCCTGTGCTTAGATGAGTGACTGTGGTCTTGGGCCTAGGATTTTGATGCTCTTTTCCCCAGCCTCCATGGAGTTTTCAGGAACACTGACTACCTCCCTGGGTTCCCCAAGTTTGTGCCAGCAACTTGTCAGCTGGCTCTGCTACAAGAATCGTTCCATGCCTGCTGACAAGAACAACCCAGAATTTTATTTTTCCCCCAGATGAAAACTGTTGACTTGATGGCTCATCAGAAAATACTTCTGACCACCTGTCCTTCTCTCCCTCCACCCGGAGGAGGAAATGACAGTCCCCCGGGGCTTTGTTGTGGCCCCAGGATCAGATCGTGTGAATCTGGGGAACCAAACACTTGTGTTCTCCTTCTAGATAAAATAGAAGTCTCATTTTGAACTTGTTGGGGAAGGAGCTGACCTTGCCAGGTGCCAAAAATGCTAATGAGGCCTCATGAGAGAACCTGCCTAGTGGAAAGAGCACTGAACTTGGAGTCACACAGGGCTCCACTGATACCCAGAGGTGTGACTCTGAGTAAATCAGGTTGTGTCTCTGAACCTGCCTTTGAGGGTTGTTGGGAGTTGATTAGACAACACTGAAATGCTTAAAGCCTTAAAAAGATGCTGATGATATTTTGGTAGAAAAAAACAAGTTGCAAAAATATGTATGTAGAAGGTCCCCATTACTGTGAAATTCAGAAGAAGAGCTAAGAGCTGTATACCACATGCTAGTGGTGCTTATTCTGCATGACAAGCTCAAGGATATCTTATATTTTTCCATTTTTACTTTCTTATAGTTTCTAATTTTTTTCTATAACATGTGTTATATATTTATTAGCTGTTGCCACCATAAATCTAACAGACCATTGCAAAATCTCAGTGGCTTATAACAAGGGTTTATGCTCACACACATACACAGGTCTGCAGAGCAACTAAAATTTCACCAATCCAGGCTGCATTTTGAAGGATTGCTTTTTTCTTAGCCAGGAGGTTGACTGGGTCTGCCTCCTTACTGAGGCACGGGCTCAGGCCTGCTCCATGTGGCTTCATTTTGGGACTCTAGCTAAAAGGACAGCAGCAAATATAGGACTTACTTCTCCTTCCAGATCACCAGAGCCCAAGACACAAGCCAAACTTTATAAGCGCATGTAAATCCTCTGAAGTAACAAGTTGGCCAAGCCTAACATTGATGGAGCAGGAAGAACAGTAAGAATGAGAGAGTGAAGATATGCTGAATAGTAGTCCAAACATATTATTACTTTATAATAAAACAAGCATGATCTCCTTCAGGAGATGTATTCATATTATCCACCAGAGAGATTCCCATAGGATACTCCAAGAACTATTTTAATAATCTTGTTGTTAGACATAAAATAAATATAAAGGTATGCGTTGACCCTGTCTTCCTTCATTCTCTCTGTTCCTTTAAGATGACTGGACACGACTATTTATGGCACCCATAGCCCTGCAAAGGAAAGACAGACTATTGGGCAATGAGAGTCAAAGATAAGACCTTTGCTAGTTCTCACTCAGACCTGTCTGAATCCACTTCCTGTTGATTTTCTTTCTTTCAGCTTCTCTTACTTCATTTAAGACATTTATTGAGCACCTACTATGTGCTGGCACTATGGTTATATTGGTGAGCAAGGTGTGGGGAGCTGGGGTGGGTGCCAGAAATTGAGGGAAAGCCTTGGGAAGTTGATTATAACATGTAGTGTGAATGCTAATAAATAACCAAAATAGGGCTGCACACCAGGAAGGGATAGGGCAGGGTGAGATCAGAGACAGTCTCCTTGAGAAAGTGGTATTGAAAGCTGCTGGATGGTGCCTCTTGGAAACTGATGTTTGTAGCTGGAATCCCCAGACCTGGACTCTGAATCCCACTCAAGAACTTGGCTTAGATTTCCCCCTATCAGCTCACTTTCCCCTTCGGCCTACCTCGAGGAGCTCTCCTGTTCTGTCTTTTAGAACCCAGTGCAGCTTCCCATTGGCAGGTTGGGTACCCCAGTCAGCTTGGTTAGTTCTCAGCCAAGAGGAGATTCAGAAAATCCTATTAGATTAAGCCAAACATTTCCTGAACTCCTATTGTGTATACAGTTAACAGACATTTACTGAGCACCTTCTGTAAATCAAACCTGTAGGCTTTTATTGAGTATCTATTGGATGCCAAATCAACAATCATTTATTGTTTACTGTGCATGCAAGCCCACAAATCTTTATTTCCTGTGTGCCTGGAATTGAGGAGCATATAAAAGTTCTAGCTATTTCTCTCGAAGAACTTGCAATAGAGTTGTGGAGGCAAATGTTCCACAAGTATAGTCGTAACAGGCAGGGCTTTATTTAATAAGTACTACATTGTACAGAACAGCCTCTAAGTTCTTTGGGAATCTAGAGATGGGCCTAGAGATCAGTGGGTATCAGAAACTCAGAGTTTTCTGTAATCAGTGGAGTAACCACAGAAAGGTTCATGGAGGAAGTGAAAGCTGATCTGGACTTCAAAAGATAGATAAGATTTGGATAGAAAAGAAAGTTAGTGACTGAGGTAGCTTGGCCTGGGCCTGGGGGCAGGTATGTTTTGGTGCCATAGGATAAAATTCTGGACATTTGTTATTTGGACTTCTTACCCTCTCTCCTTCCTGGTTTGTCAGCTGGATCCTCCATGGCCCCTGATGGAAGGATGGGTTCCTGGGCAGGCTATAATAATTTGTCAGGGTGGTCAAGGACTGATGTCATGGCTAATGTCAGGTGGACAGCCCTACAGAAAGGAGTTTGTGATACTTTCAATAAATGAGGCATAAAACCCATAAAGACAGGCTTTTTTGTATTTCTAGTCTAGGTGTACTGGACTGACACAGAATTCTTTAACAATCATTTTCATTACCTCTGCCTGGAGCCTTGAGACAGCAGCCAGAGCCATTTGGAATTTATGATATTCAAGGATGGGGTCAGTGGTCTCTTAGTTATTTCTGGAAGTAGGAAGAGTAGAATATTACTCTTTTATTAGTTTGATAGCTAATATATTCTGCCTTCCAGAAACCAATGTAAGAAAATTAGAACTTATAAAACAGTTTCATTAAAGAAAAATCACTGTTTTCACACTAAAAATATTTACCCAGCTTCCACTCTGTATAGCCTGGAACTAGGGGGGAGGGAGATTCCTAAACCAGGATTCCTGTAGACAAGAAATCCTTCCACCTCTTAAATTTAATTCATTTTGCAGAAAGATTCTATACAGCTTTCTGGAAACTTGCTGTTTTTTCATATGGAAAGTTCTATATCATCTGTAGAATTACTTTGTATCTCATTTATATTCCGGTTACAAGGACTATACAAAACCTCAGGAAGCTTTGAATATTGTTGTTATAGAGGGAATTGGTTAGACCTTGAGCAAAATAAAAACAGAAACTGAGAAGTGGTAAGATTCATTCCAAGACGGAAATAAACCCACACAGGCTTTCTTTCCACTAGAATCCTGGGGGAAAGTGAGAAGCAGCAGGCAGACACCCAGAGTTTTCTGTAATCAAACTGCAGATTCAGATGGAAGGAAGCGAGTGAGCTGCGGAAGGGAGGAGACCTCAGGAGCTCTGTATGGTGTGTGTCTGCAGAAAACCAGGCAGCCAGTTCCGTGTTCAATCCAGACACTTGTGTGTCATGGCAAGTGGCACATGATGGAGAGGAGAGAGTGTGGGTGACCTACACCCAGCCCACCACTCACCAGCTGTGTTACCAAACGAGCACAGGTCTTCTGAGAAGCAGATACCAAAACAGGCTTCCATATGCAGAGGTTTATCACGCAAGGGCCCATGTGCAAAAACAGAGAGAGGCAGCTGGGGAGGCTGGGGGAGCCATCAGACCTCAAGGCAGGCCTGGCCGTGGAACAGAGAAGGAAGGAAGGAAGAAAGGAAGGAAGGA